>VXAL01015729.1:186835-198992 GCA_013399475.1 Chauna torquata
TCTCCCCAGGCAGTTGGCGGGGCCCTTCCCGCTGCCGCAGCCGTCGGCGGCCCGGGGCCACCGGTGTCCCCTCTGCGCGGGGTGCCCGTCACCCGCTGGGCCGCCCCCGCAGCCTCGCGGGGCCCTGCACCACCGGCCCACACACGCTTTGTTAAAGACTTCCTTCCGGCCCGTGCTGCAGCCCGCGGCCCTCTCAGCTCCCGCCCAAATGGCCGCCCGCTCATGGGGGTACGGGGCCAGTGGCAGCCTGGCACAGGCTTGGCCGGGGGGGGGGNGGCTTCGCCCCCTCAGAGGGGTTGCTGTGGAGGTCATCCTCCTCCCCCATTTTATGTACAGGTGCCTGTGGAAAATTTGGCCTGTGTTCAGGCTGGCCTGTCGCATCCACACCGCCATTCACAGGCACGTGAGCTGACTGAGGTTAATGGGCAATCAGTAAAATTTAAAAAGTACAGTTCTGGCTTAGATGCAACATTCTATTGAATCAAATGCTTTAATTTAAGTGTGCCTCCAGACATAAAACGCTGCCTAGGTATTGGTCACGTGTCAGTCATAGGCTGATCCGAGCTCCTCAGAACGTTCCGGATGGCTCGGTGCTCAACATCCCAGGGCAGCCAGCACGATCCCGCTTCCCAGCAATCCCGTCCAGACCCTAACATCAACCTCTAGTAAACAAGAGCATAAGAAAGCTGTGCATGACAAAAGACTAATTTCTTTAGCGCATAGAGCAGCAGCGTACAGGAGCCGTGTCGTGATTCAGCATGTCTCACATCCATAACTTACCATAATAACAGGAGAACAATACTACAGGTTCTTTTGGCGGTGGGGTGGAGGAGCAGATTTGGACTTACAGTGAAGAACTTTTAAGAGAGAAATGTCATTCCCTGCTTACAAATGTCTGGCTATTCCTTCTCAGCTCTCATCTTGCCAACACACAGGGAAAAATGTCACCAGCAGCACTTTTCTGAAGCACACCTTCTGCCTTCCGGCCCAGCTGCCTCTCCTTTTTCTTGGACCCCATCCTCCTCTGTCCCCTGCCACCACCTTGGCTGTCCGACACCATACGATAATGTTCTACTAATTCCTTGTAACAGGAGTTAACATGCTGAGAGTGTGTAAACGTTAATGATGAAACGAGTTCAGGAATTAAAGCTAATGATGATGACACAGGTTCTGTAAGGTGAAAAAGTATCAAAAACGCCATTAGAATAGGCCTGACGGGAAGCAGGTGATAACTGAAGTACATTTGATTAGTTTTGATAGCAAACATGATTAGAAAGTCAATGAATAATGTATTTGTGAGAAATGACAGAAAGCCATAAGATCATCAAACCAGACAGTTTCTGTGACTGGTATAAGCTGTTTCTCCAGTGGGTACCTAGACAGGAAAATAGGGATTATCTAAATGTATAAAGACCACCCTGCAAAGGATTTGGGCAGACGCTTTGTCGGAAATCATGATCCCAGTGAACAGCCAGCGTCCCAGAGATTAGTAAAATGATACAATTTTGTTTCCTGCAAAGTTTGTTTGCTTGGGATGTTTGCAAAGTGCATTCGAACTGTGCTGTAAAATCTGTAGTTGCTTGACATCCGAACAACATCTGATTTAAAATAAATGTTTGAACTTGTATGATTTGAATTTGAATGTAGAGCCCTGCTCTCCTTGCTGTTAGTGAGGGAATCATATTAGGAGTACTCAGGGCAGGAGCAAAAAGCGTTAAGAAATAGCCGTCCCAAGATAACCAGCAGTTCACTATAGGAAGACAACAGAGTGAAGGAAAAAGCCTCGAAGTGTAACTGCATTACTCAGCCAAAATGTGGAAACAATTAATAAGATGCTGCACCCCCGTATGCTAAGCTGGCTGCACTGCTTTTGGACCACAGCCACACTGCACCTGGCCATCAGTGTGTGTCAGGTGCGCTCCCTCTGTCTCATGCTGATGGTTCTTTGGTTCAGGCATTGCTGATGAGCAGGCCTAACTGGAGTTGACTGGGTACACAAACTTTGCAAAATCGTGCAAAATCATGCCATGTGAGGAACCAAGCCGACTGCCCAAAACATAAATTCTTATGTAGAACTGGTATAGTTAAGAAACTACTGCTAAGAAAGAGAAACGGCACATACTGTACAACTGTAAAAGGAAGAAGTTTGACTACAAGTCAACAATTTTACACTATAAATATTTGCAGCCACTAGAGTCCGTTGAGCTCTCCTGCACGGCAGCGGGCTGCATGGTGGTGATCTCTCCTCGAATAGGGATGCCTGTCAAGGTTACTCCTCGAGGCTGAGAGATCCCCTATCTGATGTTTACAGTGAGGTAAGCGACATTTCTATATACCTACAACGTTTATATATATCAAGCTTAAGTGATATTTCATACACATCAAGCTAGCTTAATTACTAAGCCCACAGTAAGTAGTAGAGGGTTCGTTAATGCCAATTAACCATAATAGAGAGCTTGACCACCATTTCTGTTTAATCACTAATTCTGTTAAGACAATGATTAATAAATCCTTTTGGTTAACCTCACAATGAGAACTTGTTTCAATAATGCACCTGCGACAAAAATTGGCATAGTTGGCAGGATGGCACATTCAGTCACTGACTACTTACAGAGACATGGAGTTAACCCTTCGCTGAAATTCTGGGAAGAATGGGCATGTGAAAATTGGGATAACTGAAATAAAGTAGAGGAACAGTTAAACCTCGCAAGAGAGAAACTGAAAAATGTTAAAGAAAAGGGAATCACATGCAAGATGCTGGGAACGTGTTTGGAAGCAGTAAGTCACTGTAAGGAGTGTAAAGAAAATGAAATGAGAATGTTAAGAGATGAGGCTGAACAAAGAGAGAGGCATGAAATACTGTTATCTCTGCAAACAGAACAATTACAGAAATAAGTGGGGGAGGAAAAGGAAAAGCAAAGCATAGAGGACAAGCTAGAAATAATGATAACTCAGGTTCCCAACCTCCCAGATCCTGTAAAGATCCTTAAGCTAATCGTGTTCCTGGAAAATTGGGATGGAGATATTTAGGAGGACCTCAATCAAGAACTTAGTGACAAGGGTGAGATGGATGGTCCAGATTTTACAGCAACCTCTCACTCATCTAACTCACTCTTGCCACCAAGAGGATTTGTGGTAGCCCCTATTATTAAAATGGAGGTGTCAGCTGGACCCCAAGGAGGCAACCTGAGAAATACCACAAGGACCATTCCAGGGGATCCTCTTCAGTTGGCTAATTTGCAGGAGAAATATGATCAGAAGCCTAGCAAAAGTGCGACTTAATATTTGTGGAGCATCTCCTTAACCAGAGGAGATCGTATTATGTTAGACCAAAATGAGGTGGACGGCTTATGAGGACCAGGAGTGTTCTTAAAAGAGAGACCGGACCCTAACACTGAATCACATTCCGTCACACGCCGGATATTGTATTGGACAGGGGGCGTAGACCTCTGGAAAGGACCTGGAAAGGAAAGCAAACGTTCTATTGCCATTACAAAAGCAGCCTGCATCCAGGCTATGAACAATAGGGGTGCACATGGTAATTACCCTATCTCAGCCCCTGTAGACCCTCAAGCCATGAAACCACTGATAAGGGGAGTCCCCGCTGTCCTAAAACTGTACCTCATTGCAAAAAGGGACAAAATAAAGCAAAATATAGAGCATAATGCACAGGATGGCCAGCCTTGTCTTTGACCCATCCTGACCTGGGCAGAACTGATGCACGGCATTGTTAATCGCAGTCGAGAAATGCGATGGGACAACACAACATCAGCTGGGTGATCCCAAAGTGAAGTAGACAGCAGACGAGTCAGACAAGGAAAACAGACTCCCTAGAATCCCCAACATCCACCCCAATCTTGAAAGCCCCCTAATAACATAATGGACTCCCGGGAGAGATGTAATGAGCTATGGAGAAAAACTTTAGCATTAGGCATACATCGAGTAGCTGTACGGCCGACCAACTGGAACTACACTTAGTGTAGTGCAGGCCTTTCAAAAACAAGGGGTACCAGGGAATCTGAAGCAAACCAAACAACCTTCTGCTCCTAAAGGCCCCACAAATAACCCTTTTAGACCTCACAGGGAGGAATTGCAAACCTCGCAGCCAAAAAATGAGTAAATCCTGGATGGCAACTTGGTGCATCTGCAGAACTGAAGCTCATCAATGGGATAACAAAGACATCCCTGACTTTTATGTCCCAGTCAGCCCCCTAAGACAACTAGTAAGATTTTTAATCGATACAGGATTTCAGATTTCAATAATTCACCTGCAACACAGGGCCCCCAGGCTGAGCTGCTTGGGGTTCCTTGGAAAAGGTCTGAAAAATGTCTTCAGTCTGAAAGCAGCAGCCAGTTTGATCTAGTTTCTGTCAGAAGCAGGCCATGACTTGTTGGGTTCTTCAGTCTTTCACTGGGATGAGAGAAACCGATAGAGGCAAAATTAAGATTGTGATGAGCTGATGCAGAGTCAGCTTAGAAAATCTGGAAGTTGTGTTGCCTAGCTGCAGGAAACAACCAAGAACAGATTACTTCATCTCTCCCTCCATCTTCCATGCTCACAGAAGACTTTAAGAGTTTGCTGTGCTACTTGTTACTACTGTTCGCAATATGTGAGTTTTATTATACCCTGTGTTTCTTCTGGACATCCCAATTAAAGGAAATTCTAGAAGCAGTATTGTTCCCTCAGCATTTTGTCTTCTCTTTAGATGTAGACTTTGTTACCACAGCCTAGGCCTTTGCCATTTCCAGTCTAGTCCTGAAGCATACTCTGCAAAAAAGTAACTGTTCAGAAGCTTCAACCGCAGAATGCAATGGCCGCTGACTATCCAGCTGAACTTCTCAACAGAGGGCTCATAATTAGGAGCTCTGTACACTCAGAATTTAATTGTTGACTCTGATTTCTTCCTTCTGTCTCTGGTTCACTGTTTGTCTTCTCCTTGTATTTCTAGATTTTCTAGTAGTCACTAGGCCTTACAAAACACAACCCTTCCTGGATTACCCCTAAGCATTGGCATGTACATTTCCTCCTCCGGAGACTGCCATGTGACAATAAATAGTCCCTTTCCAAAGTTTTCTCATGGACAAAAATAAAGACGTGTGGCTGGCAATGTGATCTGGACAGCTCAGTTTTATCCTTTATGTGGCAACAGGGAAGGAAGTGGCAGAGAAGACTCAGCACTCAATCTGTATCATTAAAAAATGCTTCTGCCACTGTGGTCATCCAAGAGGTGGATATTGCAGCTTTTTGGCCAGAATCCACTAACAACAACACAAAGCAGTCATGGAGAGGATCTGCCCCAGAACATACAGCATTTTCTATTCCAGCTTCTCTTGACAAATGGATATCTTAGTATATGGTTGGTTTTGCTGCTGAATGAAAATCGTAAAATATAAAAGATGTTCACTGGGGGCGAGATGAGTGCATTAGAAATTCAGTTAGGGAGATGTAATATATTAGCCTTTCCAGCAACAGTGAGCCAGGAGAACTATACATACCAGAACAGCTAGAATAAGCAGTGAAAGAACCTAGTGCCTCACTAGCTATGATGGCTGAACTAAAAATTAATCTACAATATGACTTAGGCCTGTAGGCTGCCTTTTTGAACTCCACAGTCAAGAATCCATAAAGCTACAGTAAACTACCTTCTTGTCCTCTCAGCCAGGAAAGAGTGAGAGAACATTCAGAAACTTGGCTCAGTTTTTTTTTCTTAGGATTTTCAACTTCATGTTTTCTATACTACACACACCGAACATACACACGCACACAAAATCTTTTCTCGTTAATTGAGGGATGGTTTCTTAGAAACTTTCTTTGTGTCCTATTATATACGCCATTTACCTGAGTCAAATATTTCTTCAGCACCTGGCAAATAACCACTGGCACTCTTCTTTCACAATCAAGAAGAGAATCACTTGACCAGCTTCGTCTCAGCTGGAAGCTCCCCACAGGTGAAGCTGGGTCCAACACTCTGAAGTGGGCCAGCCACCCTGTGATGTTTCCAGTGCTCCACCCAACATGCGTCCAGCATAAACTGTGGGATAACAACAGCACTGCACAGCTTCCCATTAGCTTCGTGCTTAGAGATGTCACAATGCTTTTGTAAATTAACCCTAGGGTCATCTAATTAGATATTATGGTCCTCTTTCACAGAAAAGGGTCTTGCCTAGAGGGAGAGGCAGCACGACAATTCTGAATCCGAGTAGTAGATAAAAACTGCTGAAAAAGACAGCATTATGCACAAATCCTTTTTCTTCAGAAATGTGTTTTTTAAGATTAACTTTCTCTTCCATAGACAATTCCATGAACGTGTGGAATTAACATGGCTAACCATGAAGACATCCCAGTTAGTGTCCCCTAACAATGCTGTAGCCAATTTATCAGACAGTTACAGGTCCCGTCTCTAATCCCCAGTGGACCTCTGGAGACCTACATCTCTCCTAGCGAAGAGCAGGATGCTAGGACTGCCTGTGCAGAGGTGCTGTGGTTCAAAACTGAATCTATTCCCTGGTCAAAGCCCCTGAGCTCCCTGGCTGTGCAGCCTCGATGGAAGTGGGGCATCCCAACATTGCCAGTACAGAATTTCCCACAGAGAATTTAAGAATGCAACTGCAAGTTCACCCTTAATGAGTTAAACTCAGATATTCATCCAAATAATCAGGCCAACAGACCATATTCCTAAATTATCACAGGACAGCTCCAAATCCGTCACATCCAGTTTCTTTTCTGACACATAAAAGGCCAGAAATAGCTTTCTGCAGCAGCACGAGTAACCCTGTTGGGTGTTAGACTCATTTAAAGGAACTCGGGAATTATCCAGTGGGGGCCACAGCTTCTGTTTGTTAAATCTCAGTAATCTCAGGAATTATAAGGTAGGGGGTACAGTTTTAATGCCTGTGGATTCTAAATGCAGTGATAATTGAGTGCTTAGCTTCCTACCTGCCTAAGCACTTCCCTTGCCCCTGTCTCTTTCTCTGATGAGGATTCCTACTAGGGTTCTTGTAAATGTTAGTGCTGTTGCTAGAAGGAATGAAGCATTGCAAACTCCTGTTAATGTCTGTTTTTGTAGGTCCAAATTCTGTTTGGACCTCAAAGTATTTCTGAAGTCATCTGGCTCCACTGGGAGACTGTAGTCTATCAGGATGAGATTCTGTCATGATTTCATTCCTAAAAAGGGACTTCCTAAATTTCTTTTTCTTCCTTGGGGTGGGGTGGGGGGAGGGAAAAAATGGTGTTTTAGCAATCATTTTCAACATCAGTAGTTACAGCAGTAGGTGAATGCACATGGAAAGGAAGCCCCATATGCTATCTTTTTTCTACTTCTCTAATGTGAGCACTGAAAGCAGCACCTCTGGTACTGCCATCTTTAGCTGTGAGGAGAACAAATATCTTGTTTAACGAAAGATTCTCAGATTTCAGAATGTTCTTCCATTCAAGTTGGGAAAAAGTTTCCCCAATTTTAAAATACTTTGTAAAGAAAAGATTTTGAGACATAGTCTGGAATCAATTAAAAGCAATGTTTTCAATGAAAATATTTTGTTTGAATTTTGGTCTTTCATTTATTATTATGTTAAATAAATGTTATATTGCAACACAAAATATTTGGAATCTATTCATTCCAAAAATGTCTAAAAGAGATTTACCAAATAACCAGAACTTTTACATTTCAGTAACTTCACAATTTTCTGAAGCATTTCTATTCTATAAAAAACAAGCAAACAAAACCAAAAAAAAAAAAACAAAACAAAACAAAAAAACCAGCAAATTCCTCACACCCTTGCAGACTGCAAAGGAAAGTGGTCATTCTCTCATTACTGGTATTCCTACTGTCACCTCACTTCCTGACCCCACCTGGTTTTCAGTAACACCTTCACAGGCTGTGCAATTTTTTGCCCATAGATGTTTGGCTGAGTACCCACAGTAAGGTACATTTTGTTCTCTTATGCTTATCAAGTGTCAGAGGTTTGTTTTCCTTCTTGCTGAGAACAGATCACATTAAATTACTAAGAACAGCCAGAACCAAAAATACATCCATTTTCACTCCTGTTCCGAAAAGTAACTGTAAAATGGAGTTATGCAATCACATATTTATTTTCTTAATGATTTTAAGATCAAATATGCTCACCTTAAATGTAAAAAGTATTTTTTTTAAGTATTAATCCATCTATTAAGCTACTGCAACTTGCAATCTAAAGGTCAAGATACTCCTTCACCACCAACGATACTGCTAATGAGCACTCTCTTGGTCAAATTATACCCTTATTTTTGACCAGAAAGTCCCTTTTCTTTTAGCTTAGGCTTCCAGGAGCACCTATATGAATCACGTTAAGGAATCAGTTGAGAAGAATAGAATCTCTGTCTTTCACTTTGCTTTAAATACTGTGTGTATTCAGAAACGTCCTACGTTGCACACAGGCATCACATCTGTATGAGGGATTTGCATCAGTGTGACTAAATTGATTTTGCTGCATCATTGCACATTTGCTTTATGTAAATAAGGCCCTTACTGTTGGCTATGCTGAGCTAACAAGAAGAAAAAGGCAATGAGAACTTTCTCTAAGGTTGTTTGGAGATAGGGTTCTGAATACGTATATGGGGAAAGTAAGAGGGGTTGGTTTGTTTATATGTGTTGCTACTTTTACACAGTTGATTTTCAACGAAGCAAAACTCATTAGAAAATTCAGAATCAGTTAATTTAAGCCAAAGAAGCTTGCCACAGATTTCCTAACAGAAAGATATTACAAACCTCATCTTGTTTACTGAAAATTTTATATGCAGTAGCAATTAGCTAGTAAATGAAATTTACCTCTTAAAAAGCTTCCAAGCTATTTAGAGTTTCCTTCTTATTGTGTCCCAAGTCTTATCCACACTACTAAGCTGAACCTGCACTGGACAACAGGCATCAGGACCAGCAGGAGTCAAACTAGCTCATCGGTTTTATTATGCAACTTCTCTGAACAGCCCTGAATAGATGGTGAGACAATGAAATATAGGATAAGCATGTCACAAACCTGCCTAAAAGCCACAGTAGACAGGAGCAAGATTGTCTTTCCTGGAATAATCCCTCCCGAGTCCTCCAGCCATCTGTATCTGGACCAAAGTCAAGGCTGTTGTATGCGTAGGTCAAGGTTCTCACCTGGCCTCTTGGCTCTGAAAGCTGTCTTTGCCATGGGAGACACTGCACTCTGATTTGTGTAAGCCCCAGGACTAATTCCAAGCCTCTCTACAATTTTTTTTCATTCTGTTGTCACTGATCTATGGTATTAATTCTTAGAAGATTATACGATAATGAAATTAAAGGGCATAGATTGTATATAGGAACTTTAGATAGACAATATCTAAAACTCACACATTTTACTCTCAGCTAGCACAAGACATTTTTGGACCTTGGCAAATACTGAAAATCTAAGAGCGTTTCCTTCTCAAAGTCTTTGTGTATAGTTAGCATCTGGGGGAGAAGGGTGGGAGATAGGAGAAGTTCATTTTGCCTTTGCTTTTCCACATACAATTTCCAGCTATAGGCAAATTCCTTCCAGGGCTTACGGTTTGACATACATCTCTTTTGGCAACAGTGTCAGCAATTAAGCAGTGTCACCTTAGCTGCTCGATTGTTTAACCGTGGGCTGCAAGAACATAGCATTGTTAAATGGCAACTAAGATATCTTTTGTGTTCCAGTTTTTCTATGGGGGGTTATCTTCCCTTTGTTGGCAGCTGGAAAGAAAATCTTTGTAAGTCAATGACTATGCCAGTGGCAGCTGTACTGTTCCATTGCAATGGAGTTATGGACTGCTGATGATACCTTGATGCCTGTGTTTCAGCTTCCCAGACATGGTCTGTTCTTGCTTTAACATAAAGGGGTGATTCTTACTTATACTTACAATCAGAAACAGTGTTTTACAAATGAAGAAAGAATTCACAAGGTGACGGAAATATTCCTCTAATTATCACAAACTCAAATGCAAAACTGTGGACGCTGGTTTCATCCAGTCTTTCACTTATTAAATACCCCAATAGAGTGGCAATTGCAGGAGGGAGCCTGCAGTGTCCCAACTCCTTCAGTACCACCTGGTTAAACAATGATCAGTCACAGGATCAGAAGGCTGTGATTCACATTGATCATGGAAGACTAGATTAAGGGTGTTACATGACTTTGGGCAGGCCATTCTATGTCCCTCTGGCAGATTTCAGGGCAAAGTTTACATGCTCAAAATTGTAGTTTCTGCTCATTTTCACAGGTGTAGCGAACAGTAGGACTGGAGGTTTGCAGAATCCAAAATGGTGCTTGCTGACCTGCAGGCAAAATTGAAGAGGTTAAGACTGACGCCAGCTTTTGCATCTGCTGACTTGTTTTATTTAAAATTCGTAATATTAATAGAGGAGTCAAAATGAGGCTTCAACTGCATTGGTATGAACCTTCAGAAACACTGGCAAGGAGCGAAAAACAGCCTTATATCTTGATTCAGTTGTATTTCCTATGAAACTATACAAGTGCTGTTACACCTCGCAGAAATGTTCCTACTAAACATTGTCATATTCTGCCCCTTTTAGATTAGTGCGTTAGGATGTATATATATATTTAATTTGGAGCACCATCAGCACTGTGGAGCCATATAATATTGTGACAAAACCTGCTCTTTCACTCACATGCGTATTTCCATTGTAAATCAAACATGCAAGTAGAGCAAGCAGAGTTTGACCATAAATTGGAGAGCTTCATAAGCAGAAGCTATCTGTTACAGTCACAGAAATCTGACCTCCAGATCTGTGGAGCTGCATATTTATGACTTTACAATGCTTGAATAGATTTTAAAATAAACCAGTCTGTAAATACAAGGAGAAATCTAACTGCAGCGTTACAAAGTTGTGCAATGCAACACTCCAGATTTGTTTTCTTCACAGATATGGAACTCTATAGAACCATGGGCAGTGTGTAACTATCTAAATGCCTACTTTATTTCTTTTACTTCTTTCCAAACAAGCCATACCACAAAGGAATATCTCAGTAATCTACAGCATCTTGAAGTTTAATGTTTGGGTTTCCTGTGGTTTTTTTTTTTTTTTTTTTGAAGGTATCATTTGACTTTTCAGCTAAGATCAAGGGTGTTGGTTTATCTATTAGAGACATACTCTGGGATTAAAGACAACCAGATTGACTTTTTTTATATATCACAGACTTCCTTGGGCAAATTAGTGAGTCTGCAGCTCCATTTGCATTTGCACAAAAATAGCATTTTCCTGTCTCATGGGCATGTTGTGAGGGACCTCAAAGACTGAGATGTCTCACATACTGCTGTAATTGGAACTCATATAAAATGTTCAGCAAACAGATATCCTAAATGTTAAAATGAAGTTGAAACTCAGAAGTAATTTCTAATTTGCCGTTATTGTCATCCAGTAAAAGATTAACATAAGGAAGAATATTGCAAATTTGTTTTTGCTCTTAAGTAATGACTGGGTTCATTTTACTGTATCTTGGGACAAGCTAATAACATGATTTTCATTTCAGATAAGGACCAAAACAAAATTATTCCAAGTTGTACATCTGACAGAGATTATACTGTATATTGTATTAAAAAGAACATAAAAAGAATACCTAAAATTCAGATTATCAGCAAAAACACTTAGGCACAACTCCACTGAAGTAGCTAGAACTAGACCAAGTTGTACTTCATAACAATCTGTCCTAATGTCCCTGATCATGGTTTCATAGAGTGACTGAAATGCTAGTCCACCTTTTTAAAATACATGTGGTGGGTTCACCCTGATGGGCAGCTAAACCCCACCACAACCGCTCTCTCACTCCCTCCCCGTCGAAGGAAGAAGGAGAGAAAATACAATGGAAAAGAGGGCTCCTCTCCACGGGCCGCAGCTCTGGCCCAGAGCCTGCTCCTGGGGGGGCTCTCCATGGGCTGCAGCCTCCTTCAGGCCACATCCACCTGCTCCTCCGTGGGCTCCTCCACGGGCTGCAGCGTGGAGATCTGCTCCGTGTGGTACCCCATGGGCTGCAGGGGGACAGCCTGCTCCACCATGGGCCTCACCACGGGCTGCAGGGGAACTTCTGCTCCGGCGCCTGGAGCACTTCCTCCCCCTCCTTCACTGACCTTGGTGCCTGCAGGGCTGTTCCTCACTCCTCTCTCTCCCAGCTGCTGTCACGCAGC
>VXAL01015729.1:199359-214278 GCA_013399475.1 Chauna torquata
CCCTTAGCCCTTGTCCATCGTATTTTCTCCCCCTGTTCCTTTGAGGAGGGGGAGTGAGCGAGCGGTTGTGGTGAAGGTCGGCTGTTTAGCTGGGTAAAACCACCACAGTCTTTCAGTAATTTTCCACAGGTTTGCCCAGATGTGAATGCTAAATATCTCAAGTTACAATTCCCACTCTTGCTTCAGGAATATGATGTCACAGTCCAACAACTATCATAGTTTTGGGTGCATTTGTTAATGTTTTTCTTTCATTTTCCTACCTCACTTTCCCTATGTACATTCTTCTCTATTAAAAAAAAAAAAAAAAACATTTCGCTTCTCATTGTCACAAAATCTGCATTTCCAATATCTGCAGACATTACCATTCTTCACCCTTCAATATTCTTTCCTAAATGTATTTAATGTTAATATTCCCTTCTGTTTCAGTCTTTCCATTCCTTTACTCATTTTTTGCCACTCTTCACTGCATTATTTCCAATTTTCTTGCATTTCTATTGCAGCCTTTATGCTTTCCCACTAACGCTGTGCCAGCTCTGTGTTCATTGCAATATAGCAATCATGTCCCAACAGCATTACAGCGAGATCATGTCAGATCAGAGTCATGCAATAGTCACATCAGATATACCACACTGTTCTTACACTATTATCTGCGATGTGCTGTAGCCAAGGCACAGAGTTATATTAAGAAAAACGCCTAAGGACTTTCAGAGGAAACATAGGGAGCCAAAGAAAAGCAATGTTTCAAACAAAAGGAAGGAGCCTCCTTCACTTCAACAAGGTAGAGGAAAAAAGAAACTTTGTTAGTGATATTGCAAGCCACTAACAATTGAGTGATTCAGACTTACAAGCAACCAACAATTACCTCTCATACATCAGTCTTGATAAAAGAAGTATTACAGTCATTCCCTGTTCAGGCTGCAGTCCTGTGGGCATCACAAGCCTGGCGTAGCCTAGAAATGCTGTAGTCAGGCAGTGTGAGGGAAATGAGACAGGTGGGCAGCTATGTTTTGAGTACCATAAGAGCTGGTATGATGGAACCTAAGAATACTGAGAGCTTTTGGGCTCTCTCTCTAATCTGCTCAGCCAAGGAGGTTGTAGGTTGGGTTACAAGTCCTTCCTCTAGGGTTGCGTGGATTTAGCTAAATGGGGAGAAGAACAAATAAAGTAATAGCCCAGGTAGAATCATCCCAGTCTGTTTGGCCAGACCAGGAGCCTGGAGAGCAAAAAGGTTAGACACATTTCAAGCAGATTTCCCTGAATTGGGGAAAAAATAGTTTATGGCTTAAGGAAATTGACTGTTTCGCCCAGAATCTAGCATTTAACCCAAAATGGTGGAGAAGGGAGAAAAGAGAACAGAATAAAATTGTTATTTAACCAACTCTAAATAATTTTCCAATGGACTTTTAATGTTTAGGTTCAAAAGAGGGAGCCCCCATCCAGCCTTTCCTAGCCTGATCATGAAAATAGAATTTTCCTATAGCAGTTCACTCCAGCATATCCTTACACAGCTGATTTCTCTGTTTTGCTTGCTTCATATTTTTATGTGAGTTATTTTTGAATAAAACAGAGACACACCAAAATCTGCACAAAAGAGTATATAGCAAGAGGGAAGATCATGTTGACTGGAGAATATGAAGTAACTGGAGAATAATATCTCTTTCCATAAGTTTCTTATTTGCAATCATATGGAGAAATCTTTCAAACAGAGAAAATACTGTCTTTTGGATTTTGCTTTAGAGCTTGTAGCACAGAACAGTTTCTCTAATTTCAAGTAAAAACAAGCCAAAAATGGCTTACTTCATGGGATCCATTCAAGAATTTTGCTTAACACGAGGACAGTAGGCTGCCATTCCCTTACAGGAAAATATTACCTCAGCCAAGGAAAAGCTATGTTGGTAGACATAGTAGATAATACACCCTCTATTGTTCTGATACTCACCAAGCATCCTATAGAAATTAAGTGCATTTCTATAAAGTCATCGCAATTTCTTTTTCCACTCAACTGCACTAGTGTTAACTGGCATGTTAAGGCAGGAGTTGATTATGTGGCTTGTGAGGTGAGTTGGTTTGTATCCAGACATAAAATGAGTTGTCTTGAAGAGTGATATATGGGGATTTAACTTTGCTGAGTCAAATTTCAGTAAAATAAATAGACCCAGAGGGTCAAATGTATTAAAGTAACTGTTATTGTACAAAACTGTATTTCTAAACATGTTTTGGGATAGCGCTTGGGGTTTCAAATGCATACATCTTAGTTTGCTTATTCCCATGGCAACATGAACAACACCAAATCTTTTAAACCCTTTAATAAAAGTAGAAAAAGAAAGAGGGAAAAATAAATAAATAAATATTTAGAACGCAAAAAATTAATTTAAAAAAAAAAAATCCTGTCCCCCATTAGCAGTTGAGAATCTGTATGTAGAAAACACCATTGTTCAACAGGCTTAAAAAGACAGTAAGAAAATTTATTGTTCTTGCTACTTTGGAAAAGAGAGTTATTAAGTTCACTGAGATGGGCTGGAACTGCTACTGGAGCTGTTGTCAAAGTCCAATCCTTCCCTTGACAGACAGACCTACAAACAAGAAGGCACAAGAGCTGCAAGGGAAGGAAACTTAGCCTCTCGTTCTGGTGTTGACTCTGAATAGCAAGTCCGTTGCTAGAAAACCTCAAGCACAGCATGCTGTCTGTTGGTCACATGGAAACACAGAAATTGTAGTAGTGCCCAGCTGTCTCTAACACAGTTTTTTGGAGGCTGTCTATTAAGAGAGTCACGGCAGTTCTCCAAATGTCATGGTGTTAACATTGCAGCCAGACTCTTCTTAAACAGAAAACAAAAGAAAACATCTGTGAAAAAGGAAGGATCAAGTGAGGGAAGGAAAAGCAGAAATATGGGGGCTGTGATCTAGCCAGATCCTAGTCTCATTCCAGGCATTGTTCAGGATTTAGCCAACAAAAGTGGAGGTATGAGACACCTGGATTCCTCCTTCCGGCCCAGTCAGGTCTGTCCATCTTTCATGTCAATAACAAGTGCCCAGTGCAAAGGAGCCATGGTGGACTGACTGCAGAGGATGGGGAAATGTTATGTCAGAAGCTGAGTTGTACACCAGTTGCCTTGAACTATGCAGACCAAGAACTACGCTTGGCACAGCAAGATCTCATTTTTCTTGTTTGCAAATACATTTCTCATCTTCTCGATGGAATAGAAGTCTGTATAGTGATCATTAAAGATATTGGAATGCTCTTTTGTAAGATTAAACGTATCAATCCTGTTGTCCTATCTAAACAATATGAAATTGTATAATTCAGGACTTGTTATTTGACACATTCTCAGGGGAACTCGTGCAAAACAATTTAGACATGTCTGACACGTCTGACAGGCTGTAGGGAATATATGCTATGCTTAAAAATTCTGGTGACTACTTTAACAAAACTAGATCTCTCAACTTTAGTGCTAGGACTTAAAAACTGACAAAAGATAGCACTTGTGTCAGGGATGTGCTGTTTTTATTTATTTAGAAATAAGTGTATGGAAAGTCATAGTGCGTGTTTAATAAAAATGGTTTTAACAGCAAACTTTCATAAAGGTCCTGTTTGCTATGGATAGATATCTGCTACCATGAGCCATAAGAGTTCTAGACACCCAAACACAAAGCTTGGGGGCTGCTCTTCCTTGGATGTCAGCAGCCCCATTGTTGGAATCAAGGGTGCAGAGGAGGGAGTTGTTCAAAGGCACCACGGAGAAAATCTCAGACAGATATACTGTACACCAGAGCTATGCTGGATGAGGAACAGGGCTTGAAGGAGGGATTGGGGAGTTAGGATGGCCCACCCAAGTAGACTGGGAGCAAAGGATTTCATATTGGGAGCGAGCAAAGAGACAATTGGATTGGGAGATCAGGAACTGGGATCCTCTGTGACTTGCTATATGGGGAGACTGGGTCTGGGATGAAGTGGGGAAGGCAAAGGACAAGGAGGGTGAGTCTGAGAGAGACACAGCAGATTAGCTTGCATCTGGAGTATTCATCTACCTGATTACGTGTCACCCCAGCCGAGAAGCAAATCCTCAGTTCGTGTTTCTCACCAGTGCTCATTAGCAGTCCTCTTCTGGGAGTGCTTTACTCAGAGGATGACAGCCCGTGACTGGTAGTGGCACTCCATTAGCTCAAGTAGCAGAAATCTGTGCTAATTCTGCAGTTCTCATTATGCTGAGGAAAATGAGGTATCGTGATGGAATTTGTCTCTTTCCAGTGCGTTTTTGTTTTTCTATTTTTTTTCTGTTTAAGAAAATAAATAATTTGTTAAAGACCATTACCAAGACTGTTAAGTCAAGCAGTTGAAATAAGGAAATAGCAGAATCAAATAAATTATGTTTATTCTGTTTAATTAATTTTTCCTAATGTGATATTAGGATCTTATTTCCCCTTCTTATCCCTGTGTAGCCTGATAAGTAATTAGCCCAAACTCATTTACAGCAGAGAATATGCTAATACAACACAAATATTTTTTCCAGCATGTCTTTTTTCATATGTCTTCACTCCACAGAGCAGCCTTGTTTCGTGCTCTCTACGAGTTAGTACAGTGGAAAAACAAGAACAGCTATGCAATCATCCTGATTTATCTGTTTTCTGCAGTGTGGCTGCTGCCCTCGCTTTGAATCTCAGTTGTTTCTAGGCTTTGTGCTCTGGTCACAGGCCATCTTTCCCTGGCTGTGTGGTATCTAGAACATTTTGAAAGTGACTTATGGACCAATAATGCCGAGGTAATTTCCCCAAATATCTACAAAATAGAAAGGACCCTTTGCTCACTCCAAGGAGTAGCCTAACACTGCCTGAGAGGAAAATGAAAAACTAATCATATTTTTCAAAGGAAAATAGGGGCCCATATTTGTGTCTTGGCTCACACTCCCTCTCTCTTCAAAATAAGCCTAATGTCCCAGCTTATGTGAGCTATGGCTGAACCTGCCAAATTAGTCTAGAGAGACGGGTCTCATATCAAAAGTCATTGTTTTCACGGAGATGAAATTTACCCAATATTAATCCAAGAAAATGACTGAAACTGTTGAAGAGCCTTAGCTGTTCCCAGCGCTTGCAGCTGCTCCACCCAGTCGATACCCTGCACAAGAGCAGGGCTACAGCGGGAATCCGAAAGAGAAATCATTTATTAGCCGGTAATAACAAAGAGCCCAAGCCACCCACCCCATTGTTCTGTGCCGCGGGAGCTGTCGGCATGGAGCCGGCTTCTGCGGCCACGTTAGCAGGGCGCGGGAGCTGCCAGGGCAAGGCAGGGCAGGGCAGGTGAGCATGCCGCTGAGCGAATTTTGTCCCAGCCACTGCTGGGAGCTCCACCTCGCATCTCTGCCCGGGCTGTGAGGGAATTAACCCAGCCTCATTTGCTGCAGAGAATATTCTAATAGAGTGTAAGTATGTCTTCCAGTCTGTAATTGAGTGCTCTGATTATATAACAAAATTGAATGTCATCGTGTAGATGCCGCTTCATCACGGCTGTTTTCTGGGACCCACAGCCTGCATCTTTATGCTTCCACTGCAGAAAAGGCAGGGTACTTTATAGCATGATCTCACCTGCGTAACTGTTGTATGATGAGGTGTAATGTCTACAGTGCATGCTTATTACTGGTGAGGCAAGGGTGAGCTATGGTTTATGCCCCGTTGCTGCTGTCAGCCTTGCAAGAAGCAAGCGATCTAGGCAGTGACATTTCAGTGAAGGTTTTGATTCCATGTCTTCCATGCACCCCACTCAGAAAAAGCATGTAAATGCACACTTAACCTATGCTCGGTGGGTGATTAAAAAGAAGGCACACATTTAAAAGCCTCTCCTGAATAAGACTCTTTACTTAACTGCTGTATATATATAAATACATATGGGCTTTGGTGGGCAGACTCCCAGATTAAAATATATATATATATTTAGTTTTTTAACTTGGAGAACAAGAACAACCTCATTTTGGAAATGAGGTTAAGCCTCTGTGAAAATAGTGAATAAATTCTCATTATGAATACATGTAAGAAACACTGATGCTTCTTTATGGAGGCAGATATCTAAAATAACAGCAGTCTGTACTCAAAACGCAGACACATGCTGCTGCTCAGGACATAGGAATATATATAGCATAAGAAGGTGGAAAAATTTCACCAGATACCATTCAGGAATCTGGGCTATGTGTGGGTCTGATTTTATGAGAAAAGTAGAAGAAAGCCAAGAACAGACTGCCAAGTTTGGATTTTAAAAAAAAATCATAGAAATAGTGGTTTTGTGTTAAAACTTATCTAGACAATGGCTGGTAACTGTAGCAGTGACAAGATATTCTGGCTTTGGAGTCTCTCTGTATTTAGGGAAACAGGAATCTGTGTGCCCTCTTACACTGACATCATCATCTCAAAAAGCGTGCTCAGATCTAAGCTCGAACTTAACAAGCTGAAGCTGAAACAACTGACACAACGTGGTAGATCACTCCAATATTATCTATTTTATAGACAGTAGTGACCTTTCAGATAAACATCAGATCGCACACCCAAATATTAATGGTTAAACAGCAGAACTGTCTCTAAAAGAGACAATATATAGAAATGCAATGCAATTTGATTAAAGATCCCTCGTTCAGTCTAGGCAATAAAAAAAAAAAAACCATCATTGCTTATGATGCCAGCAAGATCCAGATACCTTTGAAGATACATGAAAGGCAAAAACCCTTTAATCAGGCATCATGTAATCTCCACTGTGGCATGACTTACCTGAGTCCTGCACCTGCCAGCTCTTTCTGGCATGCGGAGTTTCTCCCCAGCCTATCATGACTGCAGCAATCACACAGCAGTGCCTTGGCAACAGGGCCCTGGCTCCTTGAAGTATTTGGCAGAGTGCTTTAGCCTGGACATCAGCTACCCTCTGCATCTCTGGAGCGAGAGCTTTATTTTCTTTCCCTTCAGTAAGGTTCACAACTATTACCTCCAGTGGCAGCTAATAAAACAAGCTAGCTAATGCAAGTTTTGTTTCACAGAGAAAACAAAGCAACTACAGGGAATATATCTGGTTTTCTAGTAGCTCTTACCTTATTCTTACTGTCTTCTTTCTACAGCAAGACTGGAATATCCAGTGGAAACTAGTGTCTTCCATTGCTCTCCATCATTGTTGGTGTTTCTAATGGACACAGTTGAGATTGATCGCTGTCATTCCTGTGAGGTGGGTCTTTTTAGGATCTGTCGTGAGTGTCCTCTTCTTCGCACAAATTGGTCTCCACTTGATCCTTTTATGGGGGATTCTTGGGGACTGCCATTTACAGAGCGGACCTGACTCTGAAAGATGAGCTGGTGGGCTCTTCGACTCCCCGTGCTGATGATAGAGCCCGATATTCGGGCTTCCTCATCGGCACTTTTTCTTTCAAGGCATCTATTTTTCTAGCGCCTATGATGTCTCTACCTTCCAAGTTCTATTTTAGCATTGTAATCATATGTAAATGATATTTTTAAAAGTCTTGGTTTTGTTCTGGGACTCAGTATCTTTGACTTCCACATGTTGAAATAAGGTGAGTGGTGGAAGACTTTCCCAGACTTGCTGTCAGTTCCTTCCTGAGTAGAATTATTCAGGAGTAGGATATGGATAGGGCAGGCAGGCTGTTCTGCTTTCCTGGAATTTGTGTTTTCTAACATGGTTTTGATGCTTAGCATTAAGCTTTCAGGAATGTTTGCTTTGATAGCTGATTTTGAATCCTGCTTGGCTTACTTTTTTTGCTAGGTTATGTATCTTCACAGCTTTTTTCAGGTCTATGGCTCAGTAACACAATGTTACTAGCACAATTTTCGCTTCCAAGATATGTGTAATCCACCCATGGTATGCTGCTACTTCTGCTGCCTACACATTAGCTATGTATGACAATGCAAAACAGTACCAGAAAGCAAGTGCAGCCTTGTTTTATGCCAGAACTCAAAGTGAAACAGTCTATTACCTAGCAGCGCTCCCAGATGCAGTCATCCATCCCTCTCTACAAGGCTGTGAGGGTGGAGGATGAGCTGAGTGCAGTAGTTCCACAAGGCATTCCCAAGGCCACTGTAAAGCAACCTTGGAAAATCAATGAAACTGGCGATGAGCAAAGCCTCTCATTGCATATGTTCTTTCAGGATGCTCTTTTGTGTGAATATCCAGTTTTCTGGGCCTGAGTCCAAAGACTGTTCTCCTCCAATTTTGCATCCATTATCTGTGTCATCTTATATGGCATTCCACTGTGATTGACCTCCCCTATAGCACAGAGAAGAGAGATGGTTTCCCAGTCTTTTTTTTTTTTTAAATATTCTAGCAACTTCATGTTCTCCCTCATCAAAAGTTGTCTTTTCCCCAGATTTTATTCAACAACTTTTTTTAAGTTTTACTTCTGCAGTAACATCATGGGCTTTTAGCATTTCTGCTAAAATCATCTGTCATTGCATTGTTGCTATTACCTACTGGACTATCACTTGCTTTTCTGATACTACTACTGAGCCAGTAGCAATCTCCTGTTGCTTGAAGTCACATTTCAGCAGAATCTATTGTCAAGGTAGGGCTGAGTCTGTCAAAGACTTCTTTAAAATACTTTGCCAATCTATCACATTTCCCTATCTTTGCTTCTGATCAGCCCGTTTCCTGTTTAAACTAGCCACACAGGATTTTTGTAACTTGGTAAACAAGATCTGTGGTTTCCTACCATGGCATGAGATTCAGTTTCAAGTGCTAGGTCTCTAATATATCTCTGTTCATCTTTCTTTGAGCATTATTTTCTACTGATCGCTATACTTCCATGTTCCATTTTGTGTAGTTCCACACTTTTCGTCCGTCTTAGCATTAAAGAATTTTCATTTCTGAGTGTTTATTTTCTTGATGATACACACCTGTTTGGGCTTACCCAGTTTGTTGTTATGCCTGAATTGAAGCTGCTGCAGATACATCACATTGTTTCATGAGGCAGCAGGCAAATTTAATAGCTCACTCCCACTGAAAGGGCCCTGCCCAACCTTAACTCCTTCCAGTCTTGGCCACACGTTCCCACCCCTTGCTCATGCTGTGATACTCATCTGTCTCTTAAATCATTCAGCTAACTAAATCAGCAGAAAGCCAACCAGTTTAAAGAAACTAATCAGCTTCTGTCAGGTTAGCGAGCTGAAACAGCTCACAGAACAACTGGATGAGCGTCAGCCTTGTTAACTCAGGAGAGAAGCTACCACCACTGGGACAGGTCTGGGTGAGAGGCAGGATCACCTTACATTGATGGCAGCAGCTAGCTTTTACGGAGACTCAGTCACCCTGGGAAACATCACACTGAGCATTCTTCTTTCTTAACACCATTTCTCCACCTCCCATACCCTTGGCTCCAAGAGCAACTTACAGCACAGAATCACCAGATCATCCAAGCTGGAAGGGGTCCCAGGAGGTCTCCAGTCCAACCACTCCCACTCAAAGTAGGGTTGATGCTGAGCATAGACCAGGTTGCTCTGGGATTTACCCAGTCAGGTCTTGAAAACCACCAAGGATGGAGACTGCCAAACCCCTCTGGGCAACCAATACCAGTGGTGAATTATCCTAATAGTGGTTTTTTTTTTTTCCTTATAAATCTGTGCATGGCCAAAGTCAGAATATCACACAGCACTATTTAGTTTTCAGCTTCGCATCACTGATTTTTGTTTTCCTTTTGAAGTCCATGCTTCCCAGATTTTTCTGCTTGGCATTTCAAAGACCATCACTGATACCACCAGTGATGTAGTACATCTGACCTCAGCTGGTGTTCATGTCAGTATCTATTTCTCCAAGTCTTTTTGCCATCTGATAAGGCCTACATTTTTAAACCAACAAGGTGCTTAGAAACATGTCAGATAACAAGCACAGATCAGTCTCTTTCCCACCATTTTGGTGCATCTTTCCCACACCAACTATTTTAACATGAAGCCTAGATCAGCATTATGACCCCATCTCTTCATTGCTAACAAAATGGCTGCTAAGCTATGAGTGACAACACATAAGTTTAAGCCAAGAAAGGTATATTAAAAAAAAAAAAAAACGGAAATGAGGACAAAATTGAAATTGTTCAATTGGTTGTAGTCACCCAAGGACTGAAGAAAAAAAATACTAACTGAAAAAGCTATAAAACCCTGAGGAAAAAAAAAAAATAGAAGATAACTCAGCAAAACTGAGGATCAGCATATTGCAAGGAGCAGTGGAGAATGACACTTCTCCATGTGATTACCATCTACCTGACCAGCAGAAACTCAGCGGGTATCCGCATCAGAGATGGTAAGTACATTAGTACTTAGACTAATAGTATGTTAGTCCCAGCCATTTACTGCATGTATAATCCAACAAATAGCATAATTGTTGCATACTCATAAAATGTGTTTGTGATCCTGCTTAAAAGCCTGCATGCATAGGAAAAGACACCCAAATGAAAGTGACTAAAAATGCTGAGAGGTTTATACTATACCAAGACCCTATCTGTTTCTGGGTTGTTACATACTCACCTTTGGTATTAAAGTGATCCATGAAAAGAAATAGGCTGAGTTTTGGTATTTCTTTAATTCCTGCTTTGAAGGCCATTGTGGATATGCATGCTTGTACTCTTCTCTGCATTTCCCTGTTATAGCACAGCACTGTGCAATATACATTTTGGCATGTGGTGTGCAATGCATTGCTCAGATCACCTGTTATGCTGGCATACTTCCTTCTTTTCCATCTTAATTGGCAGATGGTGGCTTACCTTCCCAGAGTGACTCAGTGTGCAGGCTGGCTGGCTTACCCAGCATTCCTCCATCGTCTGCGCAGAGGTATGTGAAGACAGGATGTGAGTGGATATGGAAGTGCAGCCCAATACAGAATCAAGAATGCAAGAGGGAATGCATGAAATTAATATTGGTACAGTGCAAATGTTGGCTTTCTTCCTAAAATCTTAAACTCTACCCACCTTTTAGGATAGTTTCCAGCAGAGCCAAAGAATTGGACTCATGTTGCAATCTAGGGAAATGGTCTTCACGTAAATGTAACAGATGCAGGCAGTTCATGGTCATCCAAAGAAGCTAGCCAACAAAGCTGAGGAGAAAAAAAGAACCAGAAACAATGGTGAAGAAAAGTTCATTTTTGAAGTTGAAATAAACTATGACTTTATTTCTAATAAAGTGGATTATCAAAAATATGTAAACAGTGGTAGGAATGTCATGGTTTGGGATAAGAAGGAGGAATGAGCAAATGTGTCACCTTGGCTTATGAAGCACTGTGCTTTCCTGTAATGAGGTCAGCTGTAATCCTGAAGACTCATCAAGGAGACAGTCGTCTTGAGTTCGTGGAAGGAAGGAAGGAAGGGTGAGTTTGCTGGCCTGTAGGTTTTTGCTGTGTGAGCAGCTGGTAATGGAGGCAGCAGCCCTCGATGATGGGCTAGCACCTGGTGGTATGCCCAGTAACAGGACCCTGACAACTTGACAGCACTTGGTGATTCAGCCCAACAGCAACTCTGAAAAATTTGTTCTTCCACTGGTGGATCTATCCAGACGTGTGGTCTCACTAAGCTCAATGCAGTCAACAAATTTGGTTTTTTGGCACATGCACAGCTCAAGACATGCAAACATGCAATACCACTATCACCTCACATCAGCAGAGTTAATTTTAACGTATGCTGAAGTTTCCCGGAAGCCAAAGGACTGAAAAATTAGGCATATGCCTAAATGTCTTCACTGAATCTCAGCCTGTATACATGACCCGATGCCTGGTGTTGTAAGTTTTCTTGTTTACAAGTGTTAAAAAATTCCTTCAGATCTGAAACTACCTGAACTCTCTCGTAACACAGAAGGGACCTTTTTTTCCTCAGATGTTAAAAAAAAATCTTCAAAACAAAATGCAAGAGTTATGAATAGGTGTGTACATATAGCTTCTCAGAATTCAAAAAAGATGACTTTTCCATGCTCATCGTTAACCTTAATTAACCTCATTAATTCCCATCATTAATCATTGATGCAAATGAGCAGCTGCCTAGAGGAAAGTGAGACCCAAATCACTGTTGGAGCTGAGGGAATAGCTGGTGCAGCTCACCTTCTCCAGCCCTAGAGCTGCCTGTATACCATACAGCTAATGCTATCCCGGTGGCCAGGCAGCCCATGGGCAGCCCAGACAACTTGCCTTTTGTCCTGCTGAACTGGCTGGGGCATGAGAAGCAGCTGGGGCTACTAGGAGGATGTTGTAGACACAGGGCATGAACCCCAGGAAACCACCCTCCAACATGTCCATTACTCCCAAACCAACCAGTGAATAAACCTATTAACTGTCAGTGATGTTGCCTGATGGGAGCATATCAAACCTGTACATAAGAAAAAGAAATAATTCAATTGCTCACAAGCTAGTGAGTGAGTCCTACTGGCATCATATTTAGAGTTTTAGAACATATTTTGAAGGAAGTAATAATTGCAAGATAGATAAATGGAAAATGAGATTAAAATGCATTGATGACTTTAAGAAGTAGCTCATGCTAGAGATTGCTTTCTTTGATAAAAATGGAGACAAACATGCTTTCAGGTTGCTGGAAAAAATAGCCTTTGGTATAAATCAAGCCTCGATGAAAACGTTAAGTGATGCTTGTATAAAATGCTTCACTGGACATGCAATACACACTACAGTGATACACAATGTCATTTAGGAATGCATCACGTACATCATCAGCAAAAAGTAGCCCAATGAGTAAGGCTGACTGTGGTCCCTCTTCCTGCTTACATCCTTAGGCCCTTGGAACACATTGTTCGAGTTTAAGCTTTACAGTTACATTTCATAGCTAAAATGTGGTTAGTGTGTGTGATAAGTCATGTGATGGGACTTCAGAAGCTTGTGAAAAATATGGGGCCAGTTAAACCGAGGATTCTGGAGAGAGAACACCAGAGAAGTTGCAACATGAACCCAGGAAGTGAGATGTGTGAGTGAAAGATATGAAAGAGAACAGCAGAATGTTCCTACTCAAGGAACTCAAAAAGGAATTACAACATGAGAAAAATGAGATGACACATGCTCAGATTCCTGAGTAGGATCCTCATCGACAAGCATGACATCCAGCACATGTGCTCAAGTATGTCATCGCCACAGCCCTAGTTATTAACATGGTTGTTCAATGTGGATTGCTGCTAAATGGTGACAATTCAAAAGACATTGAGCAGCCACTCATTTGTGTGCTACTGTAGTGTACATAAGGGGAAGGGGTGTTTCATCCTTTGGTAAGAACAGAACAATATCATGGTTTGTGTAGCACATCCCAAATTCATAGAGGTGGACTGAAAACTGAAAACAAAGTCCTTTCAGCCCTGAGAGATTACCAAAATATGAAGACACATTTGCCATTTTTTTGGACAACTGTCCCCAGACTTTCTCCTCCTACAGCCTTCCTGAAACCTCTGAAATGCTGGGAGATATGATGCAAATTTAGTGTGTTCTACTTCATCTGCTGAACAATTCCAGCCCATCTGCTTACCTGATTTTGTAGGTGATACTCTAATGGCTGCCACCAGTGCTTTCTGGGATTGTGCAGCTGGGTTTTTCCACGTTGCTTCTGTCTACTCATACCCTTCTCCTGAGAAAAAAATCTAGATTTAGGTTAAACTATAGTGATACAAATGAATAGTTGCTCCCAGCATGGTTCTGTGGGCTGAATAGGCTGAATCAAGACATGTTTTCTTCATAAAAATATATTATTGCGGTAACTGATCTCTTTAGAAAGAATTAATTAGAGAGGAAATAAATACTGAAAGAGCCTGAGCAAAATGGACAAAAATAGAAAAAGAGAAGGAGGTAGCTGGGGAAGAGAAGTAGCTGCAAAAGAGGAAGAAACAATGAACTAATCAAGGAGAGAGTATACTTTTCATTATTTCATACAACATTATAGCCAAAATATGTCAACATCTGTGGTTTGCATTTATGTAGACTCTTGGCAGGATCTGCAGCAATCCTGTAGCTCCTTCCTTCCAGCCGATGGCAGGGGAGCCACAGCACAAAGACAGCTTCTTTTCGCTCATCTGGCGAGGAGCTGTATTGTGGGGTCCTTATTAAAGTCCTAGAGCAGTTTAAGCAGCTTAAACTGCTTTATAAGCTTAAAATGTCTAAGTCTGCAAAGCTGCTTAAAGCTATTTAAGCTGCTTAAGACACTTTAGGCTGCTGGCATGTGCTGTAGGGTTGTATGTAACACCCTGGCCTATAAACCAACCAGTCCATCTTTGGGTTTACAGGTCTGAGCAATGAGACCACTTCACTGGGGCTGCCATAAGCAAGCTCAGCATAGTTGAGTTTGGTTCACTTGGGTCTGTTTGTCTGTCTTCACTTTGGATTTAGCCTGTCCTTGACACCTGAAAGGCTTGTCCAAGGATCTTTGAACCTGTGCAGTATTTTACTCTTCTACAAGGGATTTAATCATAGAATCATAGAAACACAAGGCTGGAAAGGACCTACAGGATCATCTAGTCCAACCATCATCCTATCACCAATACTACCCACTAAGCTACTAAATCATGTCTTGTAGCACCTTGTCCAGGCGCTTCTTGAACACCGTGAGGGTCGGTGACTCCACCACCTCCCTGGTCAGGCCGTTCCAGTGCCTGACCACTTTAAGAGAGAAAAAGTTTTTCCTGATATCTGATCTAAATTTCCCCAGGCACAACTTGTGGCCATTTCCTCGAGTCCTATCATTAGTTATCTGGAAGAAGAGGCCAACCCCCTCCTCATCACAACCTCCCTTCAGGAAGCTGTAGAGTGCAATGAGGTCTCCCCTGAGCCTCCTCTTCTCCAGACTAAACAATCCCAGCTCCCTCAGCCGCTCCTCATAAGACTTGTGTTCCATACCCCTCACCAGTTTCGTTGCCCTTCTCTGGACACGTTCCAGGGCGTCGATGTCTTTCTTGTAGTGAGGGGCCCAAAACTGAACACAG
>VXAL01015729.1:214401-246181 GCA_013399475.1 Chauna torquata
TCCAGATCCCTCTGAAGGGCCACCCGACCCTCAGGCAGATCGACACTACCTCCCAACTTGGTGTTGTCTGCAGACTTACTGAGGGTGCACTCAATCGCCTCATCTAGGTCATCAACAAAGATATTAAACAAGATAGGCCCCAGTACCGACCCCTGGTGGACACCACTTGTAACGGGAAAACAATGGTAGACCTGAAGCCAGCCAAATTCATTAGGTCAATTTTCATCCATTTGCACAGGAAAATTCACAAGCTGTGGTGTTTGTTTTAAGAGAGAACCTTCTTATGCACTATGAAGTCATCATTCTGGTTTCTAAAACAATCTAGAAAAAATTATAATATAAAAAATTTTTAAAAGAACAAAAGGACAAGCAGACATTCACTGAAGCATGGTCTAACTTGTAAACAGTAAGCCTAAATATTTCTGAATTTCTGGAAGGTCACATTTGTCCAGGCCTTGACCTTATCTTTGAGGATTATGGCCATCTCTTACTAGATTGAAATAACAACGATGACTGCAAACACTTCTGATGTTCACAGTCACATTTAGATTAACACCATAGTATATTGTGAAGAGCATAGCTTTCCCTGCAAGACACCTTTCTGAGATTATTTTTTTTTAATACAAAGTAGTGACTAGAGCTTATCAGAAGTTTTCCATGGGTTTGACTTTCTAACAAAAAGCATATTTCCTGCAAACCTTAGTTTTGCTTTGTTTTCCTTTGGCAGTATGATTTTTAAAAGGTTTTTTTGAGGTAACACAAAATGTATCGTATTGCAGAATGCTACTTTATTTGCACTGTAATTCTGGTTGGCATTTCTTGTGTATACCAGGATCCTTGGAGGACTGTGGCTTCTGAAATGTTCATTGTGCTCCCCTGCCCAGGATATACATGTGGTATACCATGACTGCAACATTTTGGTTTTTGAATGTTGAAATGTTTAGTTGTAATTCAAGCCCTCCAAATTTTCAACCTTTCCAAAACATTTACATTTTTTCTCATTTCCAATTGTCTAATTTTCCAAATTAGAAAAAAAAAATCCTAAAATTTTGAATAAAAACAATTACTGAAATTCAGAATTTCCCACAGATTTAGAAGTCTTGACTTGTTAGTTTTACTGAGGTCTATATCTGTGCTGTTGTTTTGCAGGCCCACTGGCATGAAAACAAGATTTTGTCCTTTTCCATTGGCAAAGATGATTTGATCTCTGTTTATTTTGGATATGTTTGCTTAATTCCTCATTTGAGCACTATCATAAATGATTAGGTCATTACTGCCCTGGGAAAAGAGCTAGTTTAATAATTAACTTGTGCTTGCAAATCTCTTCAGCAACTGAAAAAAAATACTGTAGATTACACATAAGTCATAGGAATATAGAGTTCGCTGGGATCTCAAGGGGTTATGTAGTCTGTTTTTTCACAATATTTTTAATCAAAGCTGAAACTAACATTCCTGACATTAGTTAGAACAAAACAAAACAAAACAAAAACTAAAAAAATCTAAGGAATACTTTTTTTTCCTTTCTTTTTTTTTTTTAAAGTCTACTATACAACCTGTGCAGTCTTCCATAATGACTAATGAACTTGTCTGGAACTACACATGGAATTTTCAAATGCTTTCTTAGTCCAATGCTGTTATGGCTTACCTTCTCATAACTTGAACATTCCATCATAGTTCCAGGGATCTCATCCAACAACTGTGAAATATTCATCTGATCCGTCTTCTAGCTATGAAGAAAGACCACAAGTATCTTGGTAATGGTAGGTGGCAGTCCCTCTGATTTGTACTTAAAAACATTAATGACAGGGGTTATACAACCTTTTTGGGTAATATATCCCAGTACTGATCTTTTCTTCTAGTTACAACATGTTACTATAATACCTATCATAGCAAAAATTTTTCTTCACATTCTGCCCGTATATTTAGTGGATATGAAAAAACTACATCATTACCCTCTTTGTAATAATCTTTTATGTACTTGAAAACTGTTGAGTCTCATATAACCTTATATTTTCTACATTAAAAAAATAAACTTGCAACCTTTCTTTATGAATCTGGTTTTCCAAACTTCTTGTCCTTGTTGATTTTCTCTGGATTGTTTCCAGTTTATCTACATCTTTCTTAAATTATGCTGCCTCAGAGTAAAACACAATATTCTAGCTGAGGCCTCACCAGTGCCAAGAAGAGCACACTAATTATCTCCTGTCTTACATATAGTAATGCTAGCAGACAATTCAAGAGAATCTAGAATTACATTAATCTCTTTTCCTCAACAGCATCACACTGTTGACTCATTCATGGCCCTCATTAATCACTAGATCTTTGTCTGCTGTGACATTTTGTGGTTGTGCTTTTGATTTCGTCCTCCTGAATGTAGTTTTCTGTGATTGTCTTTGTTCAATTTTTTAATGTTGGATTTCAGAACCTTTCAGAACACATCAAAACAATTTTGAATTCTAATTCTGTCCTTGAGCATATTTTACAAATCTCTAATAGTGTCATCTACCAAGCTTAGATGACAGAGTTTGAGTTATACTTGCGAGTCTTTACTGAAACTTTGAACAGAATCCTATCTATTAGGAACTGTGCGAAACTCCTCTTCAGCATCCTCCTAGTGCAAGTATCGACAATTGTGTGCAGGTTCATGTCTGTCAGTGGATTGATTTAGAGGTGATTTCAAATGGGGCAGCTTTCTGCAGCCCATTTATTATCACTCAGGACAGAGTCAAAAGCCTTACTTAGGTCAAGATACATCTTGGGTCAAGGTTCAGTCACTTCTACTGCTTTTCCTTATCTATTGAACCAGTTGCCTTGTTCAAGAAGGAAATTAGATTTGTCTGACAAATTCACATTCACCTTCATCATAAGATTTCTTATCACCTTATTATTCACATGGCATGTGTGCTTTCAATTCTAGATAATTTGTCCCACTATCGTTCTAGGTATTGAAGTTAGGTAGACTACTCTAATTCCCTAGGTTCCTCATTCCCCATTTTTAAAAGCAGAAATGACTATAACCCTGCAGACCAGGGCCCACAGCCAACAACTCCTTAATGGTGCCCAAATCTGGGCCTGCTGTGAATGTCACACGTAAGAAACATTATTGAACATTTTCCATTAGAATTTTTTTTTTTTTTAAACTATGTGCTGTGAAGGCAAGAATTAAGGAAGAGCAAAGCTTTAAACTGAATGGGTGTTTTGCTTAAAATAATTTGCAAAATATGTGTTGTAATGTCAGATCTCTGATCATTACCAAAAATCATGTGCGATAACAACTGTATTCCCATATTAGGCTATATTGTTGCTGCAGGCCCCTCTGACTTATCCACTCTTCCAGGAACTCTCAGAGATAAGTTGAGAGTTTAGTATGTATTAAGGGAATTTCAGCAAGCTCTGGAGACTTGCATATATCTCATTTATTCAAACATTGTTTGACTTGGGTTTTTTCCTATTCTGGCATATGTTCTTCCCTTAGTTAAAAAATAGTGTTGTTAAGTGTCTGTCATTAATGTTTATGTGCATGTGAAGAATGTAGTAAAATAAATAACAAAACACTTTTCTCTGGGTATCTGTTTCTGTGCCTCTGCTCTTCTCTTCCTCTAACTCCTTGGTATTTATAGAACCTCTTTTTCTTCCATTTTATGCTCCAGGAAAGTTGTAACTCATTTTGTGACTTTGTCTTCCTGGTTTTATCCCTAGATGCTTATACTACTACTTTATTACTATCTCACTCATATGCCCTTGCTTTCACTCTTTGTAGGATTTCCTCTTTGATATTCAGGTCACTGGAGAATTCTCAATGCAGCCATACTGGTCTCTTACTACTTATCTTCCTTTGACATCAGGATGGTTTGCTGTCATGCCTTCAGCACAGTTTCATTTATTAACAACAGTTCTCCTAAACAGATTTATGTTCCTAATAATGTCTTCACATGGGACAATTCATAGCAGCACCCTCAACTGCTATAATAAGTTGTGGCCATTATTTTTTAAATAATGTCTTAAACCATTTAAAAACAAAACAAAACTGTTATGTTTTATCTACACTTTTCACAGGAAAATAAAAACAGTTTTAAGATAGATAATATGTGCTCTAAGCAATTTAATTATATCTCATTTTAAAGAACTACTTTGCCAATGAAAAAATGGCATGTCAGGATTTCAGTGTGATGATTTATGATTCTGTCATAGTGACAGATGTTCTTCATGTATCTCTGACATCGTGATCTGGAATCACAGTGCTTTTCTTCCATGTTTGCTGGTAAAAAGAAATGCACTGTATAAATACCCTGTTATTTGTCTTCAAGGCCTTGCCCTGCATTAGCTTGGAAGACCAGTGTGTTTCAGAGGTGAGTTCTGTATTAACGATCGCTTTCCTGGTGATACTATACCATGAAAACAGCAGTGCAGACCCAGTTGGGCCCCCTTACTGGATGCTTACCAGGCTGATATGCTCAATTCTAGCAAGGATCTGGCACACTGCTGCACTCCTCCGAATCTTGGCAGACTTTAGCCACCATCTCTATCTTCTACTTCTCGGTTCATCCTGTGGGCTGAGATTCCTGATCTTAAGCACTCTTTGTCTGCATTCAGGATTTATTAGCCATACATCTTGGCTGCTGAGATGTAGAATTTAAGCCTAGTGGGACAGAAAATAACTGAAGCATGAATGCAGAAAGGTGTTCCTCCTGGCGGAGGAGAGATGTAGAACTGTACCAGTAAGGAACTTCTTTCTGCAAATCACCACCTCACTCGCTGTACTACATTTCAGCGTCCATTCCAGGAGTACAGGATACTGCTGTGTTCTTCTTCCTTTTTACCACCCTTTTTTCCCTGGTCACTAGGGGAGAACCAGTCAGAGCAGACTTTGTGTTTTGTTAATTTACAGCTTGCAGGGGGAAGGAGACTGTGGTCAGCCTAGTGAGGCATCAGCAGTTTGCATAGTTCACTGCTGGTTTACTTGGGAAAGCTTCCCACTAAGTGGGAGATCACTGCAATTCAATAGCCCTCCATCTCTAGCCTTTTTTTAGGTACCAGAATTGTTCTCAGCACCCATGTTTCTGCCTAAAGGAGTGCTGTGACAAGCTGAAGGACCAACATATTTGTTCAAGAAAGTGGTGGAGTGACATAAATACGTGAACACCTACAAGCATCCTTCATGAAGTTTCACTGATGCAATGGCATTATGCTAAGAGTTTCTATAAGCACAGCTGTATCGACTAGGCTTTGCATTTCTTCATAGCCTCCGCACGACCACGTTGGTGACAGCATGTGGGATAAACATAGCTGAGGTTCAAATGTCCCCCAGAATACATCTCATCTTGGTGTACCAGGGAGCTTCCTAACAAAACTTCTGCTCCTATCACTGTCTTATTGTGAGGGTATTGCTCTGCAGTCCAGATCTCTGCTACAGTTATGTTTACTGGTTAGTCTTGTTCACCTCTGTGTTCTCAGAAAAAAGTGCAGAAAAGCATCATACCCAAAAGGAAAAAGCTAGAGGAGAAGCAGTTTTGCCGGGTATGTTATAAAGCTATATCCTCACTAGGAAAAATAAATTAATTAAAGTGTGACCAGATACTGGTTTACATTAAATGCTTTGAGAAGACATAACAGACTGTAGATCTTACCGGTTAAATTAACCCTCCCAAAAGCATGTTATGTTGGTATAATTTCCTTCCCAAATTTATTATTTAAATAGTTCTTATTCAACACTGCTCTGGACTTTAGAGACTATGCCTTGAATATTTTATAAACGCTATTGTTTTCTGTCACTCTATTCTTTGTTTCATACACACAGATCTAAGCCCTCAGTCTTCAACCACATAGTTTTTTGTTTTCTTTTTTTCTTTTTTTTCTTTTTTTTTTTTCTTTTTTAATCTACCTTACAGCCATTTTTTCTAGGGCATAGTTCTCTCTCTTCTTCCAGCTGTCACAGCCAACAGAGGAATGGACTTCTTGGATCCTGCCTAGCTTGAAAGATCTACTTTCGTGTACTCTATTGAACCATTGCAAAGTAATAAGTGAAATAAATGTGGTGGTCTTATCTCTTTCCCTGCTGGATAAGACTCCACATCACAAACACTACACTATAATTGAGAAGCCTCAGAAGCCTTTCAAAAGGGTTCAGCTGTGGAACAGTATAGGGTAACGGATTTTAAAACTGAAGTGTAAAGTCTTGCATGTTCATTTCTTCCCTGTGCTCAGCCTTAGTCAGCCCTGTTATTAGCCAAATGATTTTATGAGCTATAGATTCACCCATAAAACTGCAGTGTAACATTGCAACAAAGAATATTTATTCACATGAACTCTCCAGACTGGAACTATTTTATTATGAACATTTTGAAAAGCACTGAAAACTAAGCTAAGCTAAGATTCAAATAGAGAGAACTTCTGCACTCAGGGAGCAAAAGACTTTAATGCATCTTTCTCATCTCTAGTTTCCATGAAAGAGCTAGCAAAGAGGTGCAATTATCAACAGGCAATCCAAATACTGAATCTAAAGATTAACTTCCTGATTATTAACAAGAGAGTATGATACTGCTGCATTCTGGGTTTTCCTGAACACTGTATCACAGATTGAACTAAATCAAGTCTGCCCTGCTTATTTCTATCATATGACTAGTAGCTGAGATGCCTGATATGTAGGACATGATCAACTGCAGATGATGTCAGAAGCCTTCGCAAAGATTGAGTTTTATTAGCAAAATGTGCAGCTACATGGATAGGGGCCTACAGAACCAAACCTAACCATGTGCACTCAGGAGTGCTGGGATTCAGGCCAGTCTGGGAGTTAGAGAGGCATAAGAGTGGCTCTTCATCACTGCTGATACCCCCTAGCCCTCACCTGAAGAAGTTACATGGCTTCCAGATCATGGCTGGTGTACAGGATGCACGTGTAGAGCAAGGGCAGAGAAATTTGCTTCCACCATAGCTGCCTATGGGGCAACAGTTGGAGATACTCAACCAATAGCTAAACTTCACAAAACTGGAACATGAAAGAAAATTACTTCTACGAAAGCTGTGAAAGTGCCTGTTTGCGAAATGGTGAAGCTCTGAGTTCTGAAGACTCTCAGTTCTGAAGAACTTCAGATATAAGTAAAGTTGAAGGCTTAGACTCTATTCTTTAGGCATTAGGAAATCAGTGGAAGTTAACCTTCAGGCAATAGACGTCCAAATAATTCACTGCTGTAGTGGAGCTACAGAACTCAAGTTTCACAGACGGTTACCATTTCCTCCCTTCCTCAGGGCTGCAGATCTTTGAAATTATTTGGTCTTCTAAAAAAATGCAAGTGACATTGTTCAAAGATTTGTATTTGCAAAATCGATATATCTGTCAGCTACTACACAAACTTATTTGGGTTTGAAATATTTACAACATGGCAGAAAAGCTAAGTACAAGTGCAGTTTGTTGTGTTACCACAAAACTGTCCTCTTCAGAAAATGTTCTTTTTAGTTTTCTCCATTTTGCAGAAAGAGATGTAGTAACTAGAAGAAGTATCACATTGTTTCTTTCTAAATATATGTCTTTAATTAGAACCTTTAAGGAAAAAAAAAAAAAAGTATCATCTGATAAAAATTCTTTATCATGGTCATTAGCAGACATTTGCATACTTTTAAGTTACAGCCATTCTGCCTACCTTAGTAATTTGGTTCACAGCAACAGGGTAGATTTGAAGCAATTCCCCAGACTGTCCCCACTCGTCACGTTAGTTGGTTTCTCAAAGTGGTGCTGGTGTGCAAAAAATAGATTACTGTTGGATAAAACCAAACCAGGAGCTCTACTCCAAGGCATTCCAACACTCAGTGGAGTAATGGGTCTTTCCACTACAAGGACCTCCAGCACGTAGCTAACATGCATGCATCCCCAGGAGGCTCTCAAACCCTGATGTGTGGCCCAAAGCCTGAAGGAGGTTGCAGAGTCAAGTGCTGCACATATATTCCCATTTTCTGTCAACTGCTTTTGCCCTCAGCCATTTTTAGTTGTGTCTGCCTATCTGTTGCTCTATCCGCATTCACCCAGACTCCAGCTCTGAAACCCTTTCCCTTATTTTTTCTGCCTGTGTTGTTGAACCCCCTTCCTGAACCCTTCTTTCATTATCCTCCTTTTGTAATATCTTTTCTCCACACTTCTACTCTCCTCTAATAAATTGGCACATCCCTCTTCCACCCACCAAAAAATTAAGATAACCGCAGCCTGCAGCCCTGAAGATATGACATTTCCCATGAATCCATGCTATGGGAGACAGAGGAGTTTCTCAAGGGGCAAGATAACCCAGTGCCAAGCTCAGAAATTTGAGAAACTCTCACCAGCTGCCAACTGCAAGAAGTGGTGAACAAGTCTACCTTTAAAAGCCAAAGAAGATCGTCTTCTTGAAGACTGGTGACTATAATCACCAGTCAGGCCTGTGCCCAGTACAGGGAGCTTAAGAAAGTCTTTGGGAGAGAGCACACCACCGAGATGGCATCTCACTTGGATTTCCACACCATGAATCCTAGGGTCCCCATGCAGGAGAGTGTTTCTGCTAGCTGCACCTCTTTTCCTCATACCTGTCCTGGGCTTTTCCTTCGAGCTGTGACTTTGAATGTATCCAGGTTGGGTGAGGACATGGCAAGAGTGGGGCCAATGGGTGCCGATGGTCCATCACAAGGTGGGACAGGAGAGCAGGAGATAAATTCTTGAGCCACCAAGGAAACAGGGAGATGGAAGGTAACCATCCTGAAGGACTCCATTCTGTTCCTCTGGGGCCTAAGCAATTCAGGCCCTTGCTTCCTTATCAAGGGTAGCTGCTGCTTTCACAGCCCTTATCAAGCTTCCCTGCCCCAGCTGCTCTTCTCTCTCCTCCTTCTTGCAGAGCTGGTAGGAAGCAAGCCCTCCTCTTCCTTCCTGCTGCTGCCTGGCTCTCCCCAGCGCAGGATGCCAGCCCAGGATTGCTAGGGTAGCAGTGTTGGCACAGGAGGCAGCATGGTCATTTCCTGAGAGCTACAAAGGTCTGTGCCACCAGCCAACAGAGAGGAGAGGCAAAAAGGTATAGAAAGTCAGAGACACACAACCAGGGTAAACTAAATGGATGATGGATTGCATGTCCCTAAAGAGTCAGTAGATGAAGCAGGCCAGCCTTATTGGGTGCCCCAGGGTGTGAAGAAACTCTCCATCCCTCTCCCCAGAAGAGGGGAAGATGGCTTGTCAACATTTTGGGAAGCTTTTCTTTTTCACTCTGCTCAATACAGGCATTGCAAGAAGACATTGCTGTTTGATCACCCCTTTTGTTTTTCCACTCTTATGTATCCCCATGTACGGTGCAGAGAGTGTCCAGGACACCTCTACTTTCCTGGTGCCTCAGTGGCCACAGAGACAACAGGGGATGGGGTCATGCATGCAGCCACCACAGAAACTGGTCCCTACTGGTCAACCCAGATAGAAGGGCTCACCTGCATTCCCCTGGAGTTCATGGAGAAATCAGAAAGCACCCATAACTGGAGGCTGTTAGGAGTGATGGCACCAAGTCTGCTTGGTGTGCAAAGTTCATCACCTGGTAGCAAGATGAACAAAAGTTCATCCTACTCCCAGCCTACATGCAGAAAAGGCACAGTTAAACCTTGTAGGTACACTCTTGTTGTCATGGTACAGCCTTATGATCAAACAACACAGGGCATATGGTTTTTCCCACAGAACCCAAACACCATGAGCTTTCCTTTCTTGGGGAGGAGGTAATCCCTCCAAGTCTGAGGCTGGACTTGTAGAAAATGCCACAGCATGAGTCCCTTTGCTGAAATCTGCTGAGAAATCTGCTGAGAAATCTATAAATATCCTTTAGAGGTGGATCAAAGCTTATGATGTATGTAGTTGTAGGTGCAATGGGCTGGGAACAGATGAAGAATATGAATCTTGTTAAAGTTATCATTCGGTTTAGGAATCAAGGAAACCAAAGACTTGGAGATTTTCACAGGTGTCAGCCACAGCACTACTGGAATAAAGAAGGCTTGGAGGATGAAATCTCCATCACCTCTTTGTCTGTGGAGGACCTGCCCTCCCCAAAGAGATTAGTGACCAAGCAGTAAGGTTTGGAGGCTGCAGACTGTAAAGGATGGTAGCTGCTCTCCTGAGCATGGCTATGGGCTCTGAAATTTCATGTAAGGATTGTGTAAGTATGGCACCAATTCACAGAAGAGGGCCTTGCCATTCAGCATCCAGAAGTGTTTTGTCTGCCACTGGTTATCCTACCTGCCACAGTCAACATAGCCCCACATGCTAAATTTATTTGAAGACTCCTACAATATATTTAGAAAACATTGCAATATTTGAGCCTCATCAGTTCATTATGGAAGGACAGAGACATTTTTATACTCTTCCAGACCAAGGATATCCAAGTGCTCAAATGAGATCTCAGTGCATTGCAAGCTCTCGTAGGAAAAACAACAACAATAACAACAACAACAACAAACCACAGAACTTAAAACATTACCATTACAATACTGGATCAGACCCTGGCTGATCTAGTCCAGTGGGTCTGAGAGACCAAATATTCACGAGCAAGTCTTGTGACTCTACTGCTGCTTGGACAACTGGAGGTGGGTGAATATACATTGGAAATTTGTCAGGCAGTGACCATCTTTTAGCACATCTCTGTGAAGTTGTTGGCTCTGACACAATTAAAAATATTAATTGTTATGTCAAATCATTCTTTCAGCTACAACAGTTCAAATCTGTTTTTCACTGAAGCCCTGCTGTTAAACATTTAACTATCAACAGCTTACTGGAAACAAAATCTGACAAAATGGCTAAAAATAAATCTTTTTAATTTTTTATCTTTTGAACTCAGATGATGCTAACTTAAGAAAATAGCACCTAGCAGCTTACCTACCATCTTCTTTGACCACTTCTACATTTGTTTGTTGTTTCTTTCTCTGGAGAAGCAGACGCGAACACCCACTGGAAAGGCTACACCCTACTCCAACCCTGCTCTAGGAGAACGTTCCAGTTTGACTCCACTACAAAGGCAAACAGCACAGACAGAAGATGTGTAACTGAGGCAATATTATGATTTTTGTTTCACTGCGGATTGATATTTTCAGTTAGATCTGAATCTGAGATGTGAAAAGGGAAAAGAGTTTTTTATTATTTGTGTCATTTTAAGAATATTAATATGGGCCTCATCTCTCATTTTCTCACCTTCATTGTTTTGTGATTGTGAATGAGTGGAAATATAAACACTTCACTTTGAGATAATTGGTGCCATTTTGCAGCCTGGCTTCCTTTTCAGGTCTCTTCATTTCCCTGTTAGCCACAGCCTGCCTCTGCTCATCTTGTGCTCCTCATGAAAATGCAATTTTTTTCTGCCTACCACCCTGCACCCACGATAGGATATTCGCCCTTCGATCAGGGTATTATGCATTGCCTCAGCAACCTCTTCTGTATGCACTACCCATACATACACGAAGTCCACCACGCTCTCTGTACCCTTTTCTTTCTCATCTTTTGTTGAAGCCTGCATTTATTTTCAAAGACTTCTCTACTCAGTCTTTTATGTACTGTGCTTTAAACCCTTTTATTCCCCTGAGCATTCCCAGCTATCCATTCTTTCCCTGAGAGGGAGGTGGATCTTCCTTGAAGTTATTATTCAGGGTAAGGAGACAAGGCCCCATTATTTGAGAGGCTCTGTTTGATTTCACAAGCCATTTAAATGAATGGTACATATGTTCAACTAGGCAGTGCTTGTTAAAATGGTTAACTTGATCATTTCTTTTCAGTGATAGTGGGAAAACCTAAAATCACAAAATGAGTAACTGAGTAAAATGCCAAGAATTATGTTTTGTCCTGCTTTCTTTGAAATAATATTCAATAACAACATAAATCTTATAGAAATACTTATGGAGTATTACTATATCTACCAAGAGTTCATTATGTCTTACTTTATCAAAATGGAAGGCAGAGAAACGAGTGATTAGATTACGAAGTTAAAACTGTGCCATTTTTATTTAAGCAATTGCATTACTCGCAAAACAGTGTGCCAGAAAAATGACTGGTTCAGTGACAGATTTCTTCTTCTATCACAAAGACCCTTTTAAAATAATTAGCAACAGGACAGAAAGTAAAATACAAAATATAGGAAAAAGTGAAAATTATTCAGATGGTCTAAATTAACCTTTCAAAAGCATTTGCTTAGATCACAAAATCGCTGCAATAATTCATCTAACTTTGTGGTCTTCAGGCAGGGGAGTCTGAACACTTAAACAGGGCGGCAGTTAGAACAGGAAGGACAGTGACAAAGCTCATCAAATAAAATCTTCCCATGATCTGCCTCACCTGTGGTATTGACTGAAACAATGCATAAGTTTTGTACTTTACTAAGGATTTTTTTTTCTTAAAAATAAAACTACCATCAATGTGTTAAAAACATAAACAGCAACTTCCTGATTACAGTTCAATTAAAAGACATTGGGAAATATGCTGCATTGTCTTCAAGTGAACAGCAGGCTGAGTTTTTGTTGCCAAACATTTGGGTATGATTTCCAATGGTTTTATTGCGAATTACACCTGTAATCATTTAATGGAGAGAAAAATATGGCCATGAAAATAAGGACTCCAAAGTCATGTCTGACTGCATCTCCAACTATGCCTGTGACAGCTGCTGGAAGTATGGCTGAAAACCACACCACTAAATTTTGCCAGGCAAGTGTACTGATGACAGACATCCTATGTTTGGATACCTCTTTTAGACATAAACATACTCATTAATAGCAGAGCTTTACTCTTAATGCTTCAATTTCCTGTGGGTTTGGCACCTGTCAGGCTCCAGCCCTGGTCCCTGGCTTGCCTCCTTTCAGCCAAAAAGAGGAACAGGCTGCAGTAACTCACCACTTTTCCATGGCCAAGGATTTCTCTCCATCACATCTCCGGAAGCATTACAGCCAGCGTAGCACCAAACCATTCACCTGTTGCAGTCCTGTCCAAGGGGTGCTTCAGGGACAGTTTCTGTACAGAAATTCCCGGCTGCCAAAAGCCCCCTAGAAGCCACAGGCAGAAGGCACAATGTTAGTTAAGGGCAAAATCAAAATTTTTCTGTAGTCATATTGCAGTTGGCCAGAGACCTAAGGTATAGTAAGGCTCTCCCTTTACTAGCATAAACTTGATTCCCATTAGGGACTGTTCCTCCTTTGTGGTTAATCCTTTGATGGTGTACTCTCTATGTCCATAACCATATATATATATATATATTTATCTTATATATAAGATATATAAGACATATATATACTATATATATTTATGTATATATAACTCTTAACAAGAACAGAATCAGATTTCATGCATACCTTTCTAGCAGTGATTGGGAAGCATCTTCAAGCAGGACATTATTAGGCTTGCCTACACTTATGTGCCACATTGCCTGTTTGCTAACACCTTCCAGACCACACAGCAATGACCCTTTTGTTTCATGCGAAGACTTGAGCTTGTCACAGCTGTGGCAATGGATTAATCTTTATCACATATGTGCTTTTTCTTGGTTGAAATCCCTTAGCTTTTTCCAAAGAGGGCTGGAAATAATGTCTGAAGTGAAAGCTCAGTCTTTCTGAAATCTACGGGAAACAGCGACTGCAGCAAAGCAAGTATCCTGCAGGTTGTAAGCACCTTCCATACACTGAGCAACACCAGAGTCTCTTATATGCATGCAGTGATATGCTTGCATAGCTTGTATTATTTATGCTCTAGACTTCATCAGTTTCCCATATTAAAACGTGATGATTTCATATTCACTCTGTGGCAGCATATGCTGATCATCCTGGAAAATATTAATCATTTTTCTACAGTTTCAATTCTACAGAGTCATTGTTCTGCCGTTTCTATCTTCACACTGGATGAAGGCTTACCCACTGGTGTCATTGTAACATGATAGACTATTACCAAGTCCTTACCAGGGGTATAAAGCATGTGTTTAAAGAATTAAGTTAATAAAGAAATAGGATCTCACTGGTAGGAAATAGCATTATAGACTTTAGAACACCAGGAGCATAATTAGTACTGTGGCATAATGATAAAAGAAGGCAATAAAATAATTTTACTTCATTCTGTATTTCTTGGAGCAATGCAAATTAGTTTGTCAGCAGGGAAGGGTTGGTTTCTTTTCTTTAAATTTCATCTGTATGCTGTCTTAATGTTGTTTTCTTTTAAAAAAGATTTTGCAGAACACAATGAATACCGTACAATTGAATTTTGAATTCACATGGTACATGAATGATTGTCCTTTTTTGGGCTAGGAATCTCATCTGCAATGCAATCAGGAAAGTTCACAGAGGCTGGAGAATTGATAGTTCTCTGGTCCCAGGAAAAACGGCAGGGTGTGAGCATTTGATCTGTGATCTCTGCAAAGCTGTGGAGGCTCAGGAGGGCGGAGATATTTGCATCCCCGTGTCACTCTTATTCAAAGGAAAGAGATACCGTGTTGGCAGCAATCTGGAAAATTCAGAGTGACAAGAAATACCTACATGCTTGATTATTTAAATTTTGTGATTGTATCATGAGATAATGGTGGAAAAGAGTTGGAAAACTACAAGTGACTAGAACAATGAGAATAAAAGCATATTAGAAGAAGAAGCACAAGGCAAACTACACCAAATGCTCTCTCCACTGACTGATGCCCATGTCAAAACTTCTCCTGCACTACTTTTTATTTCTCTGTATACTAAAAAATGGTTATTGAAAGTATCGATCAGAGAGATCATTGTGCCACTTTTTTTTTTTTTTCCCATATCCTTACATTTTTTGTCTCAGACAGAACATGTTGGGCTGAATTCAGGTGGTGCATGTTAAACTCCAAAGCCTCTGAAATCCATGCTTTCCCTGCTGCTATATCTATCAGTATTGCATTTGCTCTGTAACCATTTTACTGTTGGACGTTTATTTCCTGTTGACTGTGTACATTTATAGTACAAAACTGAAATGTTTATTTGGTCTGTAATTCTAGACAATAATTGAATTGTTACAATTATTTGGTCTGTAATTCTAGACAATAATTGAATTGTTACAATTATTAATTGAATATTTACCTTTACTATCTTCAGCAGGGTACTGGATTTCAAATTTCTTTAGAAAGAGAACAGTTTCCATATATAGTAAGTCAGTTTGCTGCTATTTCATTAAAACCTAATTTAAACAGAACTAAACACTTCTCTGAACTAATTAGTCTGACATGGAAAACTGCAGAATACTAAATCACTAATGGTCCCATTTTATATTAATAAATGGAAGCAGATGCATTGACATCTTACGGACTCATCTCTATGGTGTGAAAACAGAGAAGAAAAAGAGAAGGAAAGGCATGATCTGACAGAGACGTAAGTTTAATGGAGTCAAGGTTGTCAAGAAAAGGGACTAGGTTCTTTTATTAGAAAGGTAGACAGGAATTACAGGCCCAGGAAACGGGGTTTGATGATGAAATTCAAGGCAACTCAAGAAGCTATTTAGTCTGTTCCAGATGGTGAAGGCAGCATGGGAGAAGGAGCTCACTGCCAGCTGTGGCAAGACAAGCAGGGGAAATACAATATTTACATGATTTCTATTGAATTGCATGAAAAACCTACATTAAAAGAGTGTTAGGGTTGCAAAGTCAAGCACTCAGAAGATGGGAAATGCCTGATTTAAAGTTTCCCAGACAACTAAAACTTGTAACTCTTGTAGGCACTGTACAATCTTTAATTACAGGATCACATACACTTTTTTAAACAGGACCTTTGGCCTTTCTCTGCGCATGGAGGGCATACATTTAATGAGCAACAATTCTTTACTTTGTTTTATCCTCATTGTGAAGTGTATGGCCTCATGCCTTATTTACTGTATGCTATTCAAACTCTGCTCTGAATACACAATTAGTAATATCCTTACAGGATCTCCCATGTAACTTATAGCTATAGTAATAGCTATATTATATATAGCATATAGTAATGCTTCATAAATATTAATTAATGTCTCCAACCTCCTTGCATGGACAGGTCATTTTTCTTATTTTTTTCATGGGGAACAGTATGAGATGACAAAGCCTTGTGTTTTTTGTTTTTCAGGAAACTTGCATCCCTACGTATTGGCTTGAAGATCACCATTTCCCCTTTCTGTCCTGGCATGAAGCTGGTGCCCCTTCCCTATCTCCTGCAGAAATACCATGCCAGCTGTTTGACACACCAATGAATCTCCTCTCCTGATTGTTTTGGGACAAGTCTATCATGCTGGGCTGTCTGCAGCATGAACAGTGATGTTTTCCTGGGCAGCAGGGGGAGATAACAGACAACTGCCTGTCTGAACCTATCACTTGGAGGAGAGAAGACCACTGTGTGAAGTACATCAGGGAAGTGGTCCTTCAAAATGAACCAGCAGCATCATGGGATATGCTGTTCCCATAGCTCCTCATGTGTTTGCACTGGGAATGTGCAATGAGGGCTTGAGTGGCTGCTCGGCTGTGCTGCCACACTCAGAAGGGGAGCAACGCCACCAGCCAGAGCCAGCTGCTGCCACCAGGAGATGTCCAGCTTCCCACCTTGCCCCACACAATGATAGCAATAGTCAGAGGGCAAAAGCCCAGCACTTTCCAGCCTGTCATGCCTTGGCTTTGCCTGCATGGAGCACATGACCATCACATGCAGCCAGCCTAGTATTCCTGCCCTTTGAGTGAAATAAACCTCTCTTATAATAATAAGGCTTATTCTACCAATGCCTACAGCCATGCCATCCCATTGCACTCTTCCTCCTTGCTGCTAAGGAGGGACCCTCTCCTCTGTGACAAGCAAAATGTGTCCATTCAGCAGAGCCTGTTTACCATAGCTTTCCTGCGTTCGTATCCCATCACCAGTCTGGCAAAGTGAGTACCTACACTGACGCGCTCACTGGGCTGCTGCTTCTGGCCTGGTGGAGATGCAGGTCATCCATCTGATTCCCCCACACTTCTAGAAAGATTGGCAGCAGTACAGAGAATGAAGTTTGCCCTCTCCCATGGCTCCCTCCTTAACATCCATGGCCACCCCAGTGCCTGTAGACACTAGGTCATGGGAGTTATAAAGCTGCCCCAGATATTACGGACGTGTGAACCTCTAAAGTTGCTCTGTTGGACTCCTCACAACAAATTCTGGGTAGATCTCCCTAAAAGAGAGGGGTGTAGTGAGTTTGTCATCATGGTCCTGTGCATCACGTGAGCTACCTTTAATTTTACAATTTTATATTGGCATTGTTCCCTGTAAAGAAGTTGCAAACCTGAGTTACTACTACAGCCAGCAGGAAATTTTTCTGGTAGGAAATGGCATCAACCACGTTCCTAAGTTCTCTGTCTTCCCAGCCCCGATAGATCCCAAACTAGGAAGATCATAGAATCATAGAATATCCTGAGTTGGAAGGGGCCCACAAGGATCTTTGAGTCCAACTAACTCCACGCAGGACCACCTAAAAATTAAACCATATGTCTGGGAACGTAGTCCAAAAACTTCTTGAACTCCAGCAGGCTCGGTGCTGTGACCATTTCCCCGGGGGAGCCTGTTCCAGTGCCTGACCACCCACTCGGTGAAGAGCTTTTTCCTAATATCGAGTCTGAACCTCCCCTGTCGCAGCTTCATGCCTTTTTCTCAGGTCCTAGATGAACACAAGATGAGCAGAAGCAGAAGCACTGCGCATACTTCCTCCTCTTTTGTGAAGAGCTGTGGTAGAAACGTCAGCCTTGGTATGGCTGGAGCAGAGTGGCAATGTCTGGGTATGAAAGAACAAGAAGTGGAAGAAGGGATAAACAGAAAAACGCGTTAATGGCACCTAAGTTAGTAGGTCATCAAGTTCCCAGCACAACTACCTGCAGTTTCTCTAAACACCCAGATTGACAAAACAAAGGACAACCTAAATAGGGCAGCCTACACCCAGAAAGAGAGACAAAGAACAATGACTTAATCACCAGTTTTTGCCTAATGACTCACAAAGGTGGGACAGCTGGAGAGACAAACGATTCAGTCATTGTCAAAATTTAAAAGGTGTAAAAAACACATTTAAAAACCAACCACATGGTTGCCAATAATAAGAACAACCCAGAAGACACTATGAGAACTAAATAACTAGCCTCCCTCATCCCCTGTGTCACCACAAATGATCCTGGACAGACCATGTACAGACTCATCTTCAGGCTTCTGAGTGTGAAAGAATGAGTAAGATCCATTAGAGAATGACCATGCATGAGTGAAACCTGGTTTGTACAAAATAAAATCACCTTTCCCTCCTATACTGTCTCTTGTTGAGGTTTGCTCCACTAGTTGAGCTTTGCAGAACAATTCTGGGTGTTGGACATCGCTCCCACCAGATGGGTGAAGCTGCTCCTGCCAGGACTCTGCATCAGTATGGACTTGGCCTCAACCTGCAGATCAGCTGTGCTGACCAAGAAGCAGCACATGTTCCCAGGTGCAATTTCCTGGTGGAAATCAGGTCTGAGCCCCAGATCAGGTGATGAGGGAGAATCAGCACCTGGCATAGGGCTTCGAGTGGGCACATGGCTCTGGCTTTCTTGTGGGAATAGAGTGTACTCTGCTTCCTGCAAGCCAGAATCCACTCTAAATGCTACGCAGATTGCAGATAAGAATCTCACCCATCTACCATCCCCCTAGCCCCTCCTTCAGTCCTCTCTAAACACAAAAAAAGCTGTGTCAGTTACCTCTACTGTCTACAGAAAGGTGCTATCCATCTCCACTGCCGCATATCCACCTGTCGCACCAGTTTTAGACCACCAGCCACTACTACCCCACTCAACTTCACAGGTCAAGGACGGCATCTTAAATAGTACAGCCAATACAGCCTTTACAAGCATGTCACTCCTCCCCTGCCTATTAATGTCTTTGCACACTCCTGCAGCGTGTAGCTAGGGTACACATCTTTAAATGGTTTATGAGCTTGTGACCGTCACCCATTCATCATTGATGGGAGGGCACTAAAATACGTTGCAGGCAATTGTATCTAATACTAGAAACTGTTAAGAAACATCAATTATGTGATGAGTATAAGAAAGTTGTAATTCTTGTGACAACAGCACAACTAGCACTTCAATTTTCAAAGCTCTTTAAACAAGCAAGAATCCGTGTAGGATTCTCTTGGCAGAGGAAGCTGCTGAAGAGAAATTCAATCTATTTAATTTCCGTGCAACGCTGAGAACATAAGGTTGGGTTACAGTCTTATGCCACCACAGCAGGGAGCTCAACTTACATGTAAATAAGTAGCACATACTGTAGTTGTATTTTCTTGTATACAGTACTCTGCTTTCCTTACAGGTGAGCTTTCAGTTTGGACTAGGGCTATATATCATCATAGAATCACAGAATGGTTTGGGTTGGTAGGGAGCTTAAAGATCATCTAGTTCTAGCCCCCGTGCCATGGGCAGGGATGCCACCCACTAGAACAGGTTGCTCAAAGCCCCATCCAGCCTGACCTTGAACACTTCCAGGGATGGGGCATCCACAGCTTCTCTGGGCAGCCTGTTCCAGTGCCCCACCACCCTCTGAGTGGAGAATTTCCCCCTAATATCTAATCTAAATCTACCCCCTTTCAGTTTAGAGCCATTACCCCTTGTCCTATCACTCCCCAATGAAGAGTCCCTCCCCAGCTTTCTTGTAGGCCCCGTTTAGGTACTGGAAGGCTGCTGTAAGGTCCCCCAGAGCCTTCTCTTCTCCAGGCTGAACAACCCCAGCTCTCTCAGCCTGTCTTCCTAGGAGAGGTGCCCCAGCCCTCTGATCATCCTCATGGCCCCTCTCTGGACTTCCTCTAACAGGTCCATGTCTTTCTTGTGCTGGGGGCCCCAGAGCTGAACGCAGTACTCCAGGTGGGGTCTCACGAGAGCAAAGTAAAGGGGGAGAACCACATCCCTTGACCTCCTGGCCACGCTTCTTTTGATGCAGCCCAGTATAGAGTTGGCTTTCTGGGCTGCAAGCGCACATTGCCACTCATGTTGAGTTTTTCATCAACAAACACCCCCAAGTCCTTCTCCTATGTTTGCTCTCAATCCACTCACCACCCAGCCTGTATTTGTGCTTGGGATTGCCCCTACCCAGGTGCAGGACCTTGTACTTGGCCTTGTTGAACTGCATGAGGTTTGCATGGGCCCACCTCTCAAGCCTGTCAAGAACCCACTGGATGGTATTCCTTCTCTCCAGAGTGTCAACCGCACCACTCAGCTTCGTATCATCCACAAATGAAGTTACTGTGAACAGGCTGAATTCAGACACAGCACCACACATTCAGATACAGCAACATTTTGCTTATTGGCAGGCAAAATATGCTGCTTCAGCATGTGAATATCTGAAGACAACATGCTTAATTACAGTCAACATTCACATAGAATTAAGTTTCTTTCTATATCTAAAAACTAATCTTTTACTGTAAAAGAGTTCCTTGCCATTGTTCCAAGCAAAGGGAGAAAATAACGGTAAAGTAATAAAGGACTGGTTTGTTTTCTCTGCATCACTTCAGCAGTGCAGAGGGACTCCAGTGGGAAAGATAATCACGGCCAAAGCCATTACACAGCACAGCTGTAAAATTACTAAAACAGTTTGAGACAACAGCTACACATTATGTCCAGTTCTCTTTAAACAGAATTTTTTCAGCCCAATCAACTCCCTGATCTGGTTCACTGCACAAACAGCCATGCTGGCAGAAAAGAGCAGTGTGAAAGAGGGTGGGAAAAGAACAAAAGGGTAAAACAATTCTTAAGCCCTCACCACCAGCAGGTGAAGCTGCTTACAGCCACGGCCTTACACACGTATTCCAATGGAGTTCATCTTCCAGTAGCAGTTTGTGGTGTCCTTCCTAGTGGTTGTTAGGATGGAATAGGTTTAGAACTAAGCAGTCTGGGGCCTGTGGTAGTACATTCAGGAGAAAGTCCAATCTTATGAAATGGTCAACAAAATGTAAACATTAGGGACAGCTGATCAAATAATGTCTACACAAATCTAGCAACAATTTAACTATCCGTGATATGATAAAATAATACAAAAACAGCTTTATAGCACTATATAGCCACAGTCATCAAGTAATTTCTGAACACAAAAAATAAATGCATACAAAATCCAAAAACTCTGTTATTCAGACTTGAAGTGAACACTTGGAGTTGGTTTTTCCAATCCTGATTGTGACTATAGCAACATTGGCTTCAAAAGGGACCTTGGTCTAATCCAGGTATTGCAAGACGGTGGGTATCATTTTCCCTGTCAGAATTTTGGTCCGGCTGCTGGAGAGGGTATTGTCCTCTTTGCTTTCCAGACCAGATGAAACCCAGTTGATTGTTTTCTCACAGTTTGGGACTCACCAATCTAAGGTGACTCCAGACAAAGTTTAATATCAATGATTTTCTAAAGTTCAGATTATTTCAACATGGCTTAGTCTTTTTCTGCATGTAAGATTGGATGAAAAGTTGAATTAATCTACTTTAATTTATTTTGAAAAGTAAATAACTAGAAGACCTGCACAACAAAGACCTGATGCATAGCAATATTCGCTCACAGTTAGCCAGGTTGGTGAGCCTAGAAAACCATATTCCCTATTTGATTATATGTCTGTGAGGCCACAAAGATACAGGTCCCAAATAAACTGATATGAAAATAGATTGGGCTAGCTACATTGTTTTCTTCCCATCTACTACATTTTGCTTTTGAAGTAGAATTTTAATCATTTCTGCTCCCAGTTTCACTATATGCTTTCATATGTGATGTTAGCAAACTGTTCTATCACATATTTCTAGAGATGTCAAAACTTCATACAACACAGTTCTGATGCTTGTAGAGACTTTCAACTCAATTCTACATTTCTCACTTTATATGTTGTTTGACCAGAGTGAGCAATCTCAATGAACCTCTTCACCGCCTCTCTAGACTACTTCATTTGTCTGTCAACAGTTTCCCTTATGATCACAATAATTATAGTTGCAACACTCTAGGAATGCTTTTTTTTTTTTATAGGTACTCAGTTCCTCATTTGTGATTTATTTACAAGCATGGTCTCATTCCAAGAATTTACAGATAATTGCATAGTCTCTCTTTAGTCACATAGCCTATCAGTATACTAATACCCTGTAAAATACCTAAGGAAAAACACTAAGTTTGAACCAGTGCAATGAATTTATTGAAAAGATAAAGAAGAGAGGAAACACAACCAGGATCAGTTTCACTGGTACTCTGTCATGGAACAAACAGCTTTTACACTAAATGGTCCCTGATTGCTACCAGAGAGTCAGAGCATGTAGTGTCATACAGATGCAGTGTTGGGATGCTTTTCTTTTCAACACAGTGTCAATACACCTGCTTGTTTATGACATGCCTTGAGACACCCCTCAGCAGCAGACCGAGAAAGTAGGTGCTGTATCATCAGAGAAGAAAAAGGTCCTAGCCCCCAGAGCTTCTTGTATTCCTACATAATACAGGCATGATGACATGGAAATCCTGGCCAAAGACACCAAGGCCAATAGCCGCAGCCACGAATTTGTGGCTTGAACATTGGCAATCTGCTGTGAACTATGTTTGCATTGGGGTAGAAAACGAGTGTTGTCATGCCTGGTGAAGGTAGCCAAGAAACTGACAGCTAATCTGGTAGTGTGCGGCACCGTGCATGGCCTTTCTTCTGCGTCCAAGGGACAGAGCAGTGGCACGGAGGCAGTCACTCACACAGAAGATGCTGAGGATGGCAACCACACTGCAGACATGCTGCCTGGTCACATGTAAACACAGCTGGAGAACTATGGCAAGAGAAAACTAAACAGGTCTGTCACATGACTTGTAATAATAAATATCCTGTTGTATAACCCCATCCCAGGTCTTCTTCTAAGTGCAACAAAAGCAAATAGTCAGTGGAAGGGTAAGGCAGACATGAACAAACACACCAAAGAGGGAGCAGAAGCAGCTCTGCCTATAGCAATGACCTTTTCCCCGGAAGGACAAGAAGTAAGTCTGTGCATATGCATACACACACACACACACATATATATCAATATGTCCACACTCTTACAATGTTCTGCTTCTTCATCATTTTGCAGGCTTTTGTTTAGAGTGAGCAGAATAGGTGACCCAAATGCAGCCTGCTGACTAAGCAGGCACACTCTTGTTTAGAAAAGAGGTGCTGTGCCACTCGCCAAGAGCAGAAATCAGTAATGATTTCCATGAGTTTCCCACCACCATGGAAGAAGTTGGGCAACACTTGTCTTCTCGCTCTTATTTAGTATTTCCTCTTCAGCAGAATAATCTAAAATCTCCCCTAGTTTAGCAACATTTTTATAAAGGTTCTGCTACTACATTTCCTGTCTAGCAGGATATGGCTGGTTTTGTATTTCCAAGACAACAATTCAACAGTCAAAGTTGCCTCCTCAGACAAAAGCCACTGGCCAGGTATCTCTAGCTCTCTGTTGCTATTTTGTTTTGCTTGGACTGGAGTATCCTTTCCTCTGGTACAGCATTTATTATTACATTCTCCACTATAGATACCTTACATACCCCTGGCAGCAGAAAATCAAAGGAGGCATCTCCCAAATAGATGACAGGTCTTGTGCATCTGTTAAGACTGACTCCATTCCTCACCAGAGAAAATCAGTCCCAATTTATGCTCTTAGAGCAGAGTCTCACATCACCATAAAATCCCAGAGCAATTTGTCTAACAACTGCCTTTTATATTTAGCTTTTATTACCTGCAGGTTTGCAACCCTCAATGCAAGAGGTTTCTGAAATGTGCAGTAGAAGAGCTCTTTCTGCATCCCTCAGGCAACACAAAACCTCCAGAACACACATAGCTAGGGCCCCTTTCTCTGCAGTGGGCCCCTGATACCTCAGTGGCCAGAATTTAGTGACCAGTGATAGCTTGCGACATTGTTCCAACTTTCAGCTCTAATCTGCATGCAGTCCCGGTCAAAACGTCCCAGCTTCCAAAATTTCCCACCGCTCAAAGCATTTTCAAATGTCATGTAATCTTCAGTAATCCCTGTTAAACTTTGGTCAGGGCATTGCTCTGCTCCTTCCACCCAAAAAGCTGCACTACTCACTCCAACCCCCCTGGCTGTGGAGGAGCACTGCTGCCCTCCCCGTGAAAGCCCCCTGCACCAAGCTGACAGCCTCCCTGACTCCTGCAGTCTTTTAATTGCCCTGATCCCTCCTTGCATTGCTGTTTCTGATTTCAGCGTATGCCACTTTCTGACTATGGATTTGCTCTGGTTGATGTCAAGTGCAGTGCTCTGCACTGCTGCTGTACAGGCACCCTGCGTAGTCAGGGGCTCAGGCCAGCCTGCCCCATATGGCTGTTCTCATCCCTGGACAGGCTTCTGCTGATCATCAGGTTCCCACACAGGCTCCAGTGCACCTATTAGGGCTCTTTAATCCACCAGTACCAGACAGGCACGCACCCAAGTCCAAAATCTTTCACTTTGAAGGTTAATAGCTCCAAATCTGCCTTCTCTCCTTCAAACCAGACTCATTGCAGCTTAATAATGGTGCATTACCTAGGAGATGTTTTCTCATTCAACCACTGAAAGTATTTCAGGTGTAAAAAGCAAGCAGAGAGGTCTGCAGTTTTGTCATCCCTAGACCTCGTAGCTGCACAGCACTGCCTCTGCTGCTCTTGCCCACCTTTTCCTCCCCTCTCCCTGTGGTATGCCCATCCCACCCCACAGCCCCACAATGTTTTAAGCGTATGTAGGTCAGTGCATGGAGACACGTGCCCATGTTCAGCCTGGGATGTGGATGGCGCTACTGGAAGTGCAGAGGCAGGCGAAGTGGCTGGGATTACTGACTCCTGGAGACACCAGCTTTCTCCAGACATGAAGTGTTTTCCCGGGCCTGTGCAGAGACTGAGCTACAATAACTGGTCTTGAGCTCTTTCTTTGGCTGTTCATTTGTCAAATCTGAGGTCTACAGAAGCAGCCAAGTAGAAATAATCATTTTTAAAGAAAACAAGAAAGCAAGAGGTTTTTGATGACCTAAGGTCCCAGGAGACAACTTGCTGACTGGCTCACTCTTTCTTGCCCTCTTGCAACATCATCCCAATTGTTTTGAATCAAAAGTTCAAGGATTCTTCAGGAATTTGGGTTTTAAATATGCCCAAGAAACATCCAACAGGTTATTTGATAAGAGGGTCTGCAAGAGGTGGTTCTGCCAGTCCATCTGGGAGAACCAGGAGGGCTCTGCAGGAGGCCTGCTGAAGGACTCTGACATTTTTATCCTGGATGTACACACGGAGGGAAGGAAATTGCCTGAAAACAAAACATGAAGAGCCATAAAGGACATAGCTACACCCAAAAGGCGTCAGAGATGAGGCAACTTTTAGGTTTGTTAAGCTACAGGGTAGGCTTTCTTACAGCAGAAAGCCTACAGTACTCGACCAAGTGACTGAGTTCAGAGAGGCCCAGTAGGCCAACCCCAGACAGACACATGGGACAACCCCTCTCACACCCCTTCATCTTCTGCCAGGACCCCAGTATGACTGGTACCCCCTGCTCCTGACCCCTGGCAATATGGTTAGCATAATCAACAATAAGGCAAATATCCGTAATATGCAAGTGGGCTGTTAATGTACACCCCTGCCCGCTTCTCTCTCCCCATCTCTGGTGTCAGGGTGTAGGTACACCCATGGTCAGGGTGATAAAGGGCATTACTGTTATCAAGACCCAAGTGCTGAGCCACCAAGAGCATGGGGAGCTGCGACTGACAGGGTGGTTAAGCCCATTATCAATACCAAGGTGCTAGGTTTCCAGGAGATGGTGACACCAGTCCCAGAACAGGGAAGCATAACAGCACACAGAGCACTGTCTATAAAATCAGGCAGCAGCAAGCCCTAAGTAGGGCTTAGACCAGAACTACTGCTGGATGGAAGCATCCCCTGGCGGCCATGGATGTTTCCATCACCGTCACCTTCCTCTGAGGACTGAGTGACTTACGATCTTTTACGTAAAGCCTGAGCCTAGGTTATGATTGTATCGTGCACTGGTTGATAAGAATTTGACCCGATCTGCAGAGGATTCATCCAGTTGACTGAAAAGCCTGTGTATCTTAGAATTCTAGAAATTCTGTGCAACTATAAACTATGCTAAGTGCTAGAAATTGTAGATGATAAGCTATGTTGATTGTTACTTTATTTTTTATGTAATAATAAATCTCTAATTACAACCATAACCTGTGGCAAGTCTTCATTCTGCCAAGAGTCCCTAAAGAACCTGTCTGTCCTCCCTAGTGTCAGGACAGGAGGATCTGGGCAGGAGCCCAACTGCCAGGCACATCCAAAACCTTGGTCTCGATGGCCCTGTCACCACCACACACCATCAGAGGAGCCACTACACCCCGCAGGCTTCCTCAAACCCTCCCTTGATCTCTGGCATGGATGAAGCTGAGGGCTCCCAAATCTAGTATGCGATGATGCAAAGCTGGGGGTGCACAGGAAGTCAGGGCATACACTGGGAGAATGAGAAACCCTTGCGTTTCTTTAGGAAGCCCTATTCTCAGATGAAACATTGCCTTCTGAAAATGCTAATGATGGTACATCTGTTTTCCCTCAGTAAGAAACTGGTCTCAATTGCAAGCTCCTGGTAAAGATCCCCAGTCCAGGGTAAGGTTCCATCCCCAGCAGGAAGGAAGGTTTGGAGGTGGGTTCCAATCTCAGTACACATTGATACCCAGTGGTGGCCTCCAGAATGACGTGCCAGCCATGTCATCATATTTCAGCTGCCTCTGCGAACAGCAGTGCAACCAGAAATAGGACCAGTGGGTACAACTTCCCCATTAGGAGGAAAGTGTTTGCCTAGGAATGAGCCTGTAAAATAATCTTGCTGTTGAGTGACCCATCTGGTTCTCACCAGTGAACATTTGCATGGCTCCCAAGCATTTGAAAGTAGAACTAATAAGAATATTTCCCTTTCATCAGTTTTAGGTGGTAGTAGGAATGGTTGATTAGTTTTCTTATTAAAGGGTTACTGACATGCCATTTTGGAGTTTTCAGACAATCAGATCTTGATTAATTTTGGTCACGTAAATAAAATTCTTACAAGGATTATTTTGAAGCCTACTTAACTCTCTATGTAAACACAGCATGATTTTCAAATTTAAACTTCCCTTGCCCCAACTAAAAGTGAGTTTTCATGTGCATGGCACATAAAATAAAGATCTTTTGTGGGAATATTTAAAACTCACTTTTGCAGACAAAGCAGGCATAGAAAGCCTCATCCAAAAAGGTCACTTTTTCACATTAGAAGGCGCAAACTATAAGCCTTGGAAGCAGCATTCATTCTGCAAAAATAATTTCATTTTAATCACTCTGTTTACTGGATACTTATAATGCACATGCACAAGATTAAAGATGGATGGATGGAAGGATATTAACTGTGCAGAGCTTGGGAAAGAACACCAGATTCTGGCTTTGGAGAGTACGTTGGAAATTCTTGGTGAGAATTCTTATTTCCATAATAAAACCAGAAAACAAACACCTTCCAAATGCATTGGATGCATGGCAGCTGCCTATGCCCACAAGTACATGTACTTTGAGAAGAGCCCAGATTACCAAGCTTCTGGGCCAAGGAACAAACAAACAGCAACAGAAATGTTTCTGGGCAGAGATGGACTCTTGCCTGGAGGACTGCAGGCTTCCCTGGCAGACCCAAGCATCCTCAAGGCAAGATGTGTTTCAAGAGCATGCAATATGCCAATCTAAACATAAATCCTTGATTCATCTCTCCTTGCACAACTTCACACTCGTGCTTTCACTGAATGTTCCTAATGAAAAGGAAAGGTTTTGGCAAAAAAAAAAAAAGGCATATTTTCCAAAGTTAAATCAAAACAAATGTATGAGGAAAGTGTATTGACAGGAACATCCACTCTACAAACACACAATTTGCCTCGCTCCTTATTAGCCTGTGACTTTATTACATAGTATGCAGGGGAGGGCCAAGGGACAGCTAACGAAGGATCTGAACAGTGACAAAGAGCAAATGACAGGAACTTTTAAATCATCATGGAACAAAACTGAAATGTTCTTCATCAGAAAAAATAAAGTCAAAAGAAAATTTGTAAAAGTAGAAGAACATCTGATTGATAGGACAGGAAGAAAATTCAAGAGTAAGTTCAACAGCAAGAGGAAAAGATCTGGGGGACTTTTTTTTCCACAAGCAGTTAAGTTTGACAAAAGATGGAAACAACAAGAAAATTCAGGTTGAATTCAGATAAATTCTTGGCTGAAATTTCTGAAAATGGTAAATTCTTCCATTCCAACAGTTTGCAAACAAAATTTTGTAACTTATCCATTCAAAGTGTCATTCGACTGAAAGAGAGGAGGAGAGTTTAAATAATCAGAACACAAACCATTCCATTTAGGTGCAATGAAACGTTTTGGTTCATTCAAGGTTTTGGCATGATGGATTTTTTTGTTTCATTTTGCCAAAGAAAACTTTAGCAAATTCTGACCCAAGGCAAGATATTTTTTTTCCTGCTTTTTTGATTTGGCCTCTAAACAAACAAAACCCAAACAAATGACAGAACAGTACTTGCCTGGATCTATTAGGGTCATGGAATGAAATTACGCCAAGGTAACATCATTTTATCATACCAAAATGAAGATGCTGAAGCATCAGTTTAATCCAAAGCAGCTGTGAGTTGTTTTTATGTTTGCTGACTGCTGAAAGAAATATAAAAAGAATGACATAGAGCTGTACATGGTGAATTCTGGAATATGATCTAAGCGTCTAGAACCCAGAGACAGGGGAGGTTTTGTCTCCCTCTGTCCTTTGCTTTTTTTCCTAAACTCCTGGCCACACAGACCAATAACCTATCATTACTTGGACAGACAGGTACTCCCCAAAACTTTTTAAAAAATTGACTTCACTGACAAAGAGCATCTGTCTTTTGCTAGCACCAGGTATTGTCTTGGCCTTCACAGGTTATTTATCAGTGCAGTGCAGCAACATACCTCATTTCAAAAGACATAAGTCATTTTAGCTGTAAAGTTATCTGAAGTCCTTTCAAAACTGTGTGCCCTCACTTTTAGTGCTGAATGTCCTCCGGGAGGCGAGATGTGATGGTTCATAAGGCAGGCACAGCCCCTTGTTGCTCTCTGTGCTCCCATTTGTGCGGTTCCTATGGTCATTCCTGCCACCACTGGGACCAGTGAACTGCTGCCAGCATCAGGAAGAGCAGCATGAGGGGAAACATGTTTTGGACCTTTTCATATATTTAGCAAACCTACATTTCAGGGCTCATTTCTCAGAGAGAAAAATCCCACATTGTCTTCATCAGAAAATATAGGCACACAGAACACAGAAAGAAAAATGAATGGGAGCTAGCAGAGCAGGTATTAATGAAACAGGAGTCCTCACAGCACTCCTCTTCCAGCAACAACCTGTCCCCACCTTGGCAATGATCCATGTCTGGGCCTCAGGGGGCCAAGAGCTCTCTGTCCGGGTAAATTGCTGCTTCATGCCTCCTTTGTGCTCCCTGTTACAACTCCATCAGAGAGCGGTTCCATCTTACATGTGAACAAATTAATACAGTGAGCACCAAAAAGAAGAGGCTATCTAAGTAAAGCACCCAGTCAAACCTGCTGGTTAAGGGCTTCATGAAAACTTCAGTAAAGCGCAATGTGAGCTGTAGCCAAAACAGAAATAGCTTTCCCGACGCAACAGTAAACAAGATAAGTAAAGGAGCAATAGCGGAAATGATTAATTAAGAGCAGGAAGCATTACACTTTGATACTGATGCAAGAACTTAGGAATATTACTTTTATACTGGCACAAAACCTGTAACTAGAATAATATAATAAGGTGCAATGTTTTCAGTGGTTATTAGCCTATAAGACAGCACATGTGACATCCAAGCACTTTGACAACGATGCTAAGACTTGCTTAAGACCACCTGGGAGGGGATAAAGAGATTTAGAGCAACATTTTAAGGTTTAGTGAAGCTCAAATTAGTATGCTACAATGTACTAGAAAGGTCCAAAGATGAAGCAGGGAGAAAGAGGACTTCATAGAGAAACGTCTGCTTCTTAAAATTTAGGAGGATGGCAGAAAAAATTCCAGATGCGTAACAGTACATATTGTAAATCTCTGCTTAGATTTTACAGAAAAAATTCCAGGCAAAACGTGGTTAAAGTAGAAATATTCTTGTCAAAAGTCAAAGACACTATAGCCCTTGGCTGAAACATGGCTAAAGGACAACAAGTTATTGGAAAAAAGATTTTACAGGAAGCACCAAGAAGCCAGGTTACATGCACATGCTCTCATCCTCACTCCCATTCCCACATCTCAGTAAGCAGTCATTCCCCAAAAGAACAAGTTCAGATTTAGAAACATAATGTTATGTCAATTTATTGCCCATTACATGGTGCACACAGCAGGTGAGGTTTTCACTTCATAGCTTTCAGGTTCATAATGAAAAAGTAAGTCAAAACTATAAGTCAAACCTGGCATTCACCCACCGTGGGTCTGGTAACCTAGACAGTTACTTTGCAAGAAATCCTGAACAAAGGATAAGAGACTATTATTTTTACTTATGGAACTTGTCTCTTTTGAGACTGAGGAGTCACAGGTAACGTCCTTAATGCATGCTGAAAGAGGAAGACAATTTCACTTGTTAAATCAACATAACATATGAATATCTATTTTCGAAAAAAACTTGCTTATATTCTTTTGTAACCAATCTTCATATTCGTGTTAAGGACCCACTCACCAGCACCAGCATCTATTCCCAGCATTGCCATGAGCTAAACAGCAGGAGACCTGAGTTTGGAGACCCTCCCTTTAGACAGTGGGCTTGCCAAGGCTAAATGACCTCTGCTTCCCTCAAACTAGAATCAGACTTTTCTGTCTCCCAGATGCACCTTGTCCACAGTATTTGTTCCATATAGCTTGCATGATCCCAATGGAATAGGATTGCCACTGTCTGCTGCACAGAGGACGCACCATCACCCTGACAACTTGCCTACTTATCTATGGTTTTTCTGAGGATCTCACTTCGAAGCGCTACAGCAATGAGCTGCATTTAAACTGCTGCTTACAGAATTCCTGAAAATAAGCATAAAGGCAACATACTCCTATTCATGGTGCTTGTCTTATTGCACATTGAATCAGCCCAGAAGCAACCCTGCTGTTTTTCCCAAGAAGAATCCAGGAGTCTTTGCTTTGATAGCCTCCTCTGTCCCCTAGGATCCATTTGCTGTGTGAATGCAGCCTTCTCTGAACCCACCTGCCCTTCAGTGAGGGTAACAGACAGATCAGCCTGCATCCCATGAGGGCAGGTGAGACCTGAAGGCTTGGGCTTAATTTAGGCAGGCAAGAACAACAAAGATGAGCATGTGTTGCTGGAGCTACAGAGTGACATGTTCTTCAAGGCACTGCAGGACCAGTCTACGGGGTACAGAGCAGATGTTGCCCAAGTTAAGTATGTGAGTTGGTATCTGCAGTACTGAGACTAGATTTTAGGATCTTTGCATCTTCATCTCTGTAGCACTGAGGTAAAAAAAAAAAAAAATGCTACAGCTTCCAAACGTGACAAAAATCTCTATTATGAATTATGCATTAGCTTTCTGTGCAAAGTCTTTCAGGTGACAGAGAAGCAGATGGTTTTCAAGTCATGTGTACATATGCTTCTCAGCACAAGAGGTGCCCGTGGAAGCTTCTAGGCAGAAAGAACACAGAAAAGATCACACAAAATCTTTTCAAAGAGGAAGGGGAAAGTGCCATGCCAGTCTTTCAGTGACAATTTAAAAAAAAAAAAAAAAAAATCAAAAACGAAGAAAGTACTTTCAGCATATTTTTAAAGCCAAGAAACTTTT
>VXAL01015729.1:246369-308526 GCA_013399475.1 Chauna torquata
TTAAAGACGAGTAGACTTTCCTGGTATGAGACCCAAATCAATATATGAGACTTTGTGTCTTTTCAGTGTTTTTTGAGCAAGTTGTTACAGGGGCCCCTGAGAATACACCCGTAGGATGACAGCAAAGGCCTTGAAAGCATGGGCACACGAAAACACCAGAGGTAAAAAACACAAATGGTCAAGGACGGGTCACTAAACGAACGCAACCCCGAAAGCTGGGCAGGGCATGTTTTGGCGTGTAACAAAGAAACCATAAAAAAAGAGAACAAAGAACATATATCAATTAGGAATAAACTATCTCCTATATGGTGAAAATGCAAAGGAGGAAGAAGAGGAGGAATAAAGAAGCCCCTGCAAGACTGGGGATGCAGGAAAAGCTGAGCAAGAGGCGGTGCCCCTGAGCTGTGCCATCATCCCCTACTCAGGAGGTAACGGCATGGTGCCCGGCCAACGTCAACGCTTGGGTCCTCGCTCCCCTTGTGCAGAGAAGGGGTGCTGCCCTACTGAAGTCCAGCAACCATCTATCAGGTGTTATCTTTTAAAATTCTAGTTTATTTAACCCATAGATGGAGTAAAGAGCTGTGTACACAGGCATGTATGTGTCTTAATACACGTATGTTTTCTGCTCCAGCCTTCCCACATGACACAGTGATTGAGACCACAGCACCAAGTTGGACTAAACTCAGACACAACCAAGTTGGTTGTTAAAACTTTAATTAAAAATATGGAATGGTTAAAACCTTTAAATACATAAACATGTCTAGAATGGTATAAAATTTCAGTTAATGAGTAAATAATTCATTACACAAATACTTGCTAAAGATGCATTTCCTCGCTAGAGGAATTCCTGAAACGAAGCTTGGCAAAATCTGTGGAGCTATGAAAAGAATGGCATTAATTCCAGAAGGTTCTGAATTTAACAAGTTTCTACCTTAACGTGAGATGGGAGTTATTATTCTGTCACTCTTTCTGAAATGATATTAAGATTCAGACGCTGAGCATGGCAATCGAGTGCGAAGGCTCGCTGTACTCCAAGCAGCTCCTCACTGCACCTGTTTGCGATCGATTGCCTCATTATCATTTTGCACAGCAGGAGAGAACACGGCTAAATTCTCTTTCAGAGAAAACTGAAAATTCACTGGGCTTATTAATGTCCCTTTCATCTGCAGCCTGGCGAGCTGCTTCCTCGGGGCCAGGCAGCACTGTGCTGCCCTAACAGGGATCTTTATTGCCCTGTGCTGGATGGCGAGGTGCTGCAACAGAGAAGTCTCCAAACTACCAAGACAGTGAATGCACATGATGCAGCATGGAAATAAGAAGCCCTGCCCATGCCATGATTTTTTTTTTTCTTTTTTTCTCCAATGGGTAAATCTAATAGAGAGCAAGGTGGAGTAAGGAAGGGAAGAAAGCAAGAAAATTGTTGCATTTCTCATGTTTTCATCCCTCTTTTAATTTCTGTGGCCAGATGGCCTCCATGTCACAGTGCACAGAGCCAGAATTTGGGCTTCACAGCACAGCTTTTCACTTCCAGGGTGAGCGAGGGCTAGATGCTTGGCACTGGCTTCAGGGCTGCCAGGAGGGCTTCAGGCACCCCTAAGTGTGCTCCCCAAAGTTAACTTGGGGATCAACTTTGAGCTGCAGCCTGCTGTCCTCTTGGAAATGAAGTCATTACAACCAGAGCACTGTAAGACAGAAGCCACCATGGAGATATTCATTTAGTCAGTATTAATGTTCCTCCTGACAATATTTGCAACCCCTTATCTCTGTTTGTTTTCTGCATGCAGCAGAAAGCAAAATTTATTTGCACTTAGGGAAAGCATGGCAAATAGTCAAATGTATTGACCCCAAAGAATTACACATAAGAATTATGCACGCAGAACCTTGTAACCATCATACGGAAATAGGCGACCAACCACATACCCCAAAAGAGCAAATACTCAGCAAAGAGGTTGCAACACTGGAATATCTTTGCATAAATTATTCACAGAATAATTCTGAATATTGAATATGTGCAATGATAAGGCAAGTCTGAAGAACTCTGCAAATGTGTTTTTCCTTTTTGTAGAGTTTTTTTGTTTGTTTGTTTTTTTACACTTGTTCTGCTGCTCCTCTTAATTCCTTCTCTTCTCCCCAGCCTTTACAGACAAATATATAACTGTCCCTCTCCAACAACAGCCCTCATAAGTCAGTCTAACCAATTCTGAACAGTAAGAGCAGTGGTTTATACAAGAAAAACAGTTAAATGAGGATTCTTTTGTTAAAACAACAGCCAGTCTGTTGTTAGCTAATCTTATCTTGATGCTGAAAACACTTAAGGAAAATGAATGCTGAGAGTTGACTTGCTTTACCCCTGACCAGTGTGCTGCACTGGCTTTTGGTTGGCTAGATCCTACACTGACCAGTGAGCCCAAGAGCTGCTTGCCTCTGTAAGGTGAGATGAAACACCAACAGACACTAACTCTTAAGCACCTGTAAGAACATCTCAAAGGTCTAAAAAGAGGCATTTTGACACCACTATGTATTTCTTGTGATTGATTCAGCATTATACAAGTGGTACCCTGCAATCATTTCAGTCCTTCTGCAGACTGAAAGGATGCAAGAAAAATAAGCATTCCTCACTTAAAGTTCACCAAGGGTGAGTATGAGGATTCTGTTGGTTCATCATGACCACAGCATTTATTCTATTCTGACAAGTGTGTTAATCTAAGTCAATACATCTTTGGGGGAGGAGGTATGAAAAAAAAAAATTGTAGATGACAAAAATCTTGCACCAATTTTTCTCTACTGACTCTCCAGCAGCAAGCAAAGAATAAGAAGTGTTTTGTGCAGGGTTGTATATTCTCCTACTAATGTTGTTCCCTGTGGTATGTATGTACACCAAAACAAAAAGGAAACAATGCTGGTTTGTGCCTGAAAGAAGAGACAGAAAATTAATGTCTGACAGGTAGAATAGGACAACCACAGAAGGGGAAGACGGCAAACAGCAGAGGTCAAATGAAAGGAGTAAAACAACCAACAACTTCTAAGAGGTTTCAGAGGCAGAAATCCTCCATTTTTCTTTCAGTAAAGCCCTAAGCAGAAAGTCATTAGCTTGTGGCCACATGCAATCCTTATTTTCAATGCTGAACTGCGTCCAAATTTATTCTTATAACAAGTGTCTCAGGTTACATCTACATGGCACAATACCAGGCCACACAGAGACCCCGAATGAACTCACTCAAAGAACTAAAGCAACTAAAGCCCTACTGAGAAGCGTATTGACAGCGTCACTTTATCCTGGCTAGAATGCTTCTAGTCCTGAGAGGACAACTGAATACAAATCTCTCAAGCTCTAGAGAAAAATGAAGCTGTTGGGCAGTCTCTCCTAATCCCTCTTAGCTTTTGTGCCACCTGCATGGTGCAGCAGTTTTCCATCTCGACAAACACATCATTGCCTTGATTGATGCTGAATGTTTCTTCTGTATGACTAACTTACAGACTTAGTGATGTAGGCTTTATTTCAATTGTTCTGGGAAGAAAAATATAAATAATAATAAAACCCCTTAACGTATAAGTGGATCCACAGAAGCCAATAATAAAATTCACCACCGATCTCAATATTAAAAGGATTTCATCTTTAGAGCCAAAAATATCCTTTCAAACAAGACAGAAAGGTCAAATTAACATCAGTAACCACGTAGTCCTATTTGCAGTAAATTTATGACTTCTATACCTATAAGGTATGACAACTTCACAATTGTTGGTAGGTACATTTATCAAGTATATGAATCATCCCATCCCCATTTTCCAGGCACAAACTCAAATGCCCCTCAGAGGATGTCAAGATACTTAGCATCTAACCTTAACCAATTTCCATGGAAAAGAAATAGGTGTTATACCTTGAAGAATCTGAAGCTAAATTATTTCCCTGAAGTCTTATAAGTAATCAACTGCAGAACAGAAAACTGAATCCATTTTCCCAAGTTCAAGGCTAGCAACCCAATCTCTGGACAGGTTCCTTCTCCTGAGTGTTAAAGCAGAAGCCTTGAAAAGCAGCCACGTGGTGTGCATCAGCCAAGCCCTTGACCTTGTCATGGCATGAATGACCAGTAGAATTTTTTGGAGCAGGCTATGAGAAGAGGGCTTGCTGTACAGAGTCAATACTTACTGTAGGATCTAACTGCTGAGAAAGAAGAGTTTGTGCGGGTAATTATTGCTACAAAAAGTATCAAGAATACTTTTTTTTTTTTTAAATCTCTTCCACTGTGTAAGCGTGAGCGAACTCAACATTAGCACAGCCTGACCAGGAGCCGTGGTGGCAACTCCACGACCTCTGCACATTGCAAGCACAGGCACATGATGGTCTGTTGTCAGCAGTCCCACAAGCTTTGCTCTATCACTGCTAAGAACAGCCACTGAGGACCTCAAGGGAGAAGGGAATTGCACAAGAAGAGCATCTTTCTTGAGTAGACAAGACCTGCAAGTTCACAGGCAGATCTATCTTAGGCTCTCTGGCATTTCTTTGTTCTCAATAATGTTATGTTTTTCTTTCCACAGGCCCCATCCCAGAAGACGCTTCTTCCCCACCTCTAACCCAGAAGCGAGTCATAAGCAGAAAAATATTTCAAGGTGAATGTTGAAGTGTTTTCTATGCCTTTTGTTCCTCTCCTGCAGGCTTTACTCAGGAGAGTGCTGTAAAGCACCATGTCTGGAAGGGCTCCCATAATCCCTTGGATTTACATGTAAAAATCTTATCAGGATTAGCTCTGCCTTCCTCATCTCTAAAGAGAATGCATGAGACTTTGTATTTGTGGACTCTAGGAATGAGTTCTTTAAATTATTGAAGCCTGTTTATTCAATGTGGACAAGAAATCTGTTCCTCAGTGCATTTATAGGACTACTGAATAAATTCCACAAACAATCCTTAATCTTCTGTTTCCTGCTCCTAATCACAACAGGAGCTTTATTTAAATCTAATTAGCTTGTTTATTTTTAATTGAATTCTTCTCTTATGAAAAGTTATAAAATCTGAATGATTACTTGACAGTGACTTCAGAAATGACCTTAACAAGGGCTTGATCTCAAGACTAGTGAAATCAAAGTTTCCAGAGTGTTCTGGATCTGGCCCTGCACAAAATAAATCATGTATAAATATTTAAACACTCGTGTATAAACAGTCTAGAAATACTGCTGTCTCCTTATACAATCATTGCATTGCTATCATCTGTTTCTTCCTCAAAAAAATTTGAAAGACGTTTTATTTGGAAACAATTTTATGAAAACTTCTTGTACACCATATACTTTCCCCATCACTTTGTTTCAATTACTACTAGTATTATTAATAGTAATAAATCACAATTAGTTGCTATGGAGATAATTAAGTCTGCAAATAAAAGATTATGACTGAGCTTCCCAGGCAAATAAGCAGTAAGTATCAGGAACAGATTAACCCTAAATTAACAATGAGTTTATTTCCATGTAAGTCATGTAATCAGTAAAAAAGAAAAAAGAATAAAAAATAGAACTAAATCATTCTCCATATCCAGCATTTCCCGATGTCTTCCAGGAGACATGGTGGCTTCTAGAGTGCTTCACTCCAAAATCTGAGTATTTATTAAATTATGCTATAGCTATTCCAAGGGCCTGGCACTAACATATTATTGCACCAGCATGTTTACCACTGACAGTAATGCCAGTCAAAGACAAGCACTAAACGTGCTATGTGTATGCACAACTTCGTATATATGCTTATTGAAATATGATTGCAGAGAGAGGCAAACATACTCTAATGTTGACACAGGTGTAAGTTTTAGTATGTGAAAAAAGGCTTTAGCCCTGAGCTATGAATGTAACTTGTGAGAAAGAAGAATAAGTTGTGTTTTCACAATGCGAAGTTCCACTAATCTTACTAGACTACTAAGCTTGCTTAATCAGGAAGTTGACTTAAAAATAAGAAGATGTCTGGAGAAATAACAGCAGAAAGTCCTAAGTTTGCTTAACCAGGCAGTGCAGGCTTAAGGTGCTGAGTCGGGGGGGGTAGTTCTGCAAAATAAGGAGGAAGCGTCTGTTATAAGTATTGTGTAAGATAACGGTGGAGGGGAGGGAGAAATCCACTGTTTGAAGAAAATCAAAATGCTGGGCATGAGTAAGATGTTCCCCCCACAAAAAGGGAGAAATTAAGGAGTTGGTCAAACTAAAACTGTACATATGAGACATAGCAACAAGTGTCAGGGCGATATGAACCCGGAGTACTCAGCCAATGAGGACTTCAGAGTCAGGGAATAGAGGATACCAGGTTATGATGTATTTCCTCTGCACGCTCCTGCTTGCGGGATGCCCACCATCGCAACTGCGCATAAATATACTTCACCAGAGATCCTGTCTCTGGAAAATTATTGAGATATTTCTCACAATTGTACAAGGCTGACGAGTATTTAGGAAGGGCTGCTAACAGAGCTTCTTCACGATCTAGGCAGAAGACTGTTTAACTCAGCCATGCCCATAACACACAAGTGTTTCTGAAAGTTAGGTGGCAGATGGTAGGCAATCCCTTGGGAAAAGATTGAAATCAACATTTTGATTAAAATGCCTTCTAAATGGAACCACAGAGAATAAATTAGATGTAAATGTTATACCCAGGAAGGATCCCAAGCAACAAATTTGGTTAAACATTTTTCACCGCACAGAGAAAAGAGTCTCTGAGCTCATTTAAGTATGGGTGGATAAAAGAACAGTTTTCTTCTTAGTTCTGTCTCTAAATTCATTGTAATTGTGTTGCCAACATTTAAGCTATGCAAATAAATTCTCATTTACATTTACTTTCATCTTTACTGCTGTTAAGTGTGATTTCAGGAGCACTAGAAAGCAGTGAGGTTTGGGTGTATTAAGTCTTGAAGCTCCCTGTGCTGGCCACTGCAGTGCCATCCCCAGGGTCTCCAGAAGGAAAATGCTGTGCTATTCTGGAAGCCAGAGGGGTCAGGCCCGGTGCTGGCCACTCACAGTGCTTGCACAACAGAAATATCCATCCACACCCAAAATTAAGGAGAGGTTAGCCCCTGTAGCAGGACACCTGAGAAGACTGCCAACACCCTATGGTCTTACAGTGAGTTTGTATAGGGTGGCCTTATTCTGCGTTCTGCTAATTAGCTGTTCTCAGCACTTCATGAAAACAGAGAAGGAATTATGTAATAATAAAGTCAACAGCTGAGATACGACACAGAATGCTAAGCAAACCTGAGATTTTGAAGTTCAAAGTAGTAGCAAAGACCTTTACAGCCAAAGGACTGAAGAAATATCTGTGGAAACAGAGTCCATTGCTTTCTCTATAGTCTGGCTGATGCATCACTTCAAGCTGAAGACTGTTCAGACTTTCTAGCTCATGTGTGCTATGTAGGAGTATCACAGCCCTGATTTTGTCAGAAGTGTTCAATATCCACTTCTTCAGCTAAACTCAACAGCACCTGGATTTGCCTAGCTCTTCTGAAAAGCCACACTAGTATTTCTTCTCTTCTTTGAGCAGGCTTTGCAGCACAAAACAGATTGGACAAATATAGAGAAAAATACATATTTACACCAGTCCTACTTTCAAAAATTCTGAACAAGGCAAAGTATAATGTTCTGGCAGATTGCAAAACGATACTTTAAACAAAAAGTCTGCATCTGACCTTCTACTCCAAAATGGAAACATTAGGGGGCTGGGGGAAGAGTAACCTCTGGTTCCTGCCCAGTTCTTTTCTCTCCAGCCTTGCTCAGGCATGAAACCTACGAACCCAGTCATTGCCACACTTCCCCTTCACATCTCATTGTCTTGCCAGGTGGCTCCAGCTGTGTTTTGTGCTACAGAAAAAGAGGCTCAGCTGCTTCTCTTGCTGAGCACAAAGACTGATAGTTTAGCACATTCAGCTGCATTAGAGATTTATGACTGCCTTGGTATAAAATCTCTGCTCATGGACCATTAAGCTTCCTCTTTTGTATCTAGAGGAGATATAGGGAATTTTGTATGACAAAAGAAATGCTAGATGAAAATGTCAATTTGAAAGCTTCCCAAATATGTATTGTCTTGGGGAAAAAAAAGTCTAACACCTTTACATTTTGATATATCAAAATGTATTTTGTTACATTTTCATGTTAATTTGATGGCAATCTGTGATTACCTGAATTTCCGTAATGCCTTGAGAGAGCTGTTGTTCAGATAGTTGAAGTGCATTCCCCAACCCAAGCTGTGTCAAACTAACTCTCATTACTTACGACAAAAACAAAGTGAAAATACTGGAAGCCCTCCAAAGAAGAAACTTGTTCCCCACCACCACCATCCAGCTCAGCTTAGAAAGATTTTCTCTTTACTGAGGCTCACACTTTCATCAGTTGTTTTCAAAGCAAACGGGTTTGGTGGATCTCTGATAAGATCTGTTTACAGCCTCCAGCACCATTAGCACACTCCTATTATCAGTACTAAATGGCTGCAAAATCTCAATTCAAGACTAAACTTTCTTCAGTACATGAGCAAGCCATGTTTTCCGTGGATCTAGCTGGAAAGCCCCTGAAGAACCATTTCCAAAATTTTTACAAGCCTACCTGGAGCACAGCCAACCACAGTACTGAATGTGAAAAACTTTACCATGCCCTAGCAGGAGCAAGTTGCAACCACGATTTACACCCAGTTAGTTTGAAGACATGACCTTGAGGTTTGAAGCTGAGGAAGAAACTTCTACATTGGAGCAAAACTCTGTGTAAACATTTGTTTTCTACTTTAAGGATGCAGGAATATCATGTGATGGTACAATCCCATCTGAATTGTCATCTGAACTTAGCTGTCTAAAAACTACAAGCTGAATCTCAGCTTATCATCTAGTCTACCCCGATGTCTGCAGAGAGAGACAAGTATTTCTGGAGGTGATTCAGTCCACCTGTCTGGGATACCCAGACTAGGTACCTTAATTTTTAGCAGATAAAGTTAGGTCAGGTGACTCTGGACTAATGGCAAATTGTCATCAACCTTACTCAAGGCAGCTTTTTAGTGTATGTATCGGCATTAGTCTGTTTCTTTCTACTCTGTAACGAGTATGCAAGTGTCAGGGCCTTGAAGGCACCGACAGGTTTTAATTGCCCTGTCCAGTCGGTAATGATATTTCTCTGTAATTCTGTTCCCTCTGCAACCTCTTCCCTCTGGGGTTTGGCTGGCTGTGCTCAAGGTCAGCTCTGATGCATATGGCAGAGGTTTAGCTGTAAGCTCTTGAGGCAAAGATGACTAACTACATACCAGCTTGTTTTAGCAAGAGTGTAGCCAGCAGCTCAGCCAAATCAATCCTCCTCGCTTCTATTTGGCACCTGTGAGACCATCTATGGATTACCACATTCAGTTATGGGATCTCTAGCTAAAGAAAGACATTGACAAACCGGAACAAGTTCGGTGGAGGACCACCAGCATAGGAGGACTGGCAAGCTGGATCGCACAAGTGCAAGGAGAGCCTGAGGAACCAGGCTTGTTCAGCCATAAGAACTGGAAAAAGCTCAGGGGAGATCTAATAGCTGTCTTCAACAACCTAATGGGAGGGTGTAGAGTAGACAGGGAAACTTGCTTGGATGTACACAGTGAAAGCACAAGAGGCAAAATCATGCAACAGGCAATGGATAAATTGCAAGAAGGGAAATTCCAGATGGATATTATCAAAAGCTTTTCCACATCCAATGTGGTCAATTACTGGAAAAGGTGCTCAGAAAAGCCACAAAGTCTGCATCTTTGAGCTCAAAACTCAGCTGGAAAGGCCATGACAACTTCACCTAGCTGACCTTGCTATGAAGAGGAGGTGGGGCTGGATGATACTCCACAGTTCCCTCCACCCTACACAAATCTCTGTGCACTTCAGGGTTGACTCAGTTCCCACTAAGTTGATTTCAGTCCTCCTCCAACTTCAGTGTGGGCTTTCTATCCATTCACATGTATGTTTGAAAGATAAGAATGAAATTGATGCTGGAAATGGGACAAAACAGTGACATGAAAAGATTGCTTCAGAAATGAAGAAATACCATTTCAACATTTCCCGAACAAAACCAAAGTGTTTTATTTCAGTTAGTGTGGTTCTAGATGTAGCAGAACCCCCAGTTTTTATAGCCTTAACTAGTACATACATATAAAAATTACAACTTAAGTGTTCAAAATTGTATAACTTCTGTACTTCGAAAAGGCTTTCATAGCTCACCAATATACTAAACTGAACTACACTCAAAGGTGCAAAAAACAACTAGTCACCCATAATCATAGGACCAAAACAAGACAAGAAATATAAGGCCAGTTTTCTACTCTGAAATAGCTCCCAGCAAAGACAGTAAGGAGAGGAGGGGAAAGCTGACAATCTCTCTTGCATTCAAAGAGGCATAAAGCAGAATTACTGAACGAGTTGGGGCGGGGGTTGGAGAGGGAGAGGGGGGGAGAGGGGGAGAGAGAGAGAGAGAAGTGAATGGGCTGGACAGTGTTCAAGGCAGTAATGGTTTTGAATGCTAATGTTCTTGCTGAAATTCCAGACTAAACCAATTTAATGTGATGACAAACAGTAATAAAACCTACACTGCAAACAGTAATAAAACCTAACACTGCATCTCACTCCTACCATAATATCATGACACTGCATGTTACAACTTAAAGATAATTAATTTACTTCATCATAAAAATTTTGCCATGGTGCCTGGCCTTAAAGTATATCAAGAAGATAAAGAAATTCTCCACCATTGTAGGGTTGGAGATTCACAGCAGTTTCTCTCTCAGGGTATCTGTGAAAAAAATTGTACTACTACCAAAGTACGTGTTTCCTAGGTTAGCAGCGTTAAATCAATTGCTTTGTAGTCTTTATTGCAGTGTTCCTTTCGTTAATTGAAAAAGAATATTTGTATAATCTCTGACAGTTGCTTAGGTTATTAAATTTACTCCCTATAGAATTTGAAGCCCACCACCACAAGGGGCACAGATTTATATTACAAAGTTTTTTGTTCCAATTTTTCTTGCTTTGCAGGAAACTCCACTACATCACACTCCTTTCTTCAAAGCATGGGGCTGCCCTGTGGCATCTGAGCAACTCTCAGTCTTGTTCACACTCCTCACACTTAAGCAGGGCAATGCAATAAGTTCCTTAAGTCTGCAGAACTTGGGTAAGGCTCAGAGCTAAGTACCTTCAGTCTTCAGAAATGTACTTTCCTAAGCAAGCTTGGTTAAAATTTGGATGTTTCATGAAAGATTCCATGTAAGAGCTCAGTTAAAGAAATTCATTTTTAAACTCATGGATAAGTTGCTTGTTTCCTAGGACTACATGAAAGGGAGAAGGCCTATAGTTCCTGAATCAGGATCAAGAGTCAGGCAGAATTGGTTGACCTCCACTTTGCTTATGTCTATCAATTTGTCGTCTTTCTTTTATGCATGATTTTCCAGCTCAGTTGGATTGATCGTTTCAATATATTTTCTTTAGAATAAAAAATGCTATTACCTGGGAAAAAGCTCCTGATATTAATTCTTTTACCACTGTCCAAGAACATTTTGAAGATGAATCTCTCAGTTATCAATTTATCACTTGCAAGACTGTTGAAGATAGGTAGCGTATCTCAGATTGCTAACACAGGCTGACAACTGTGCTGCCACCTCTTAGCTTTAATGACTTAGCCATGCCAGGATAAAAACTAATTATAGATATTTCTAATTCTGCTGTGGTCATGCTTTCAAACACAGAGGACCCACCCTCTCCGAAAGCTCCCCAGGCTTCACCTTCTTTTTCTCAACCCCAGCTGTAGAAACACAATTAATGTTGCAACACAATGCCATCAATGTAGTAAAGCTCAATTCAAGCTTTGTGTAAGGAGGAGAAGGTGACTATTTTAAAGCAGAACTGATCTCACTCACTGAACGTCATACCTGCAAGGACCAAGTTTGACATGCCCAAGTGCATTTGAGCACCAGACTCTAAGAGATCTGGCCAAGATTACTTGCCATTGCAGAGAGGACAAAATGTGTAGTTGTCAAGTCCTCACCACCTCTTCAGGGCTTTTTTCAGTTTGGTTTTGGATATATATACACTTACATTCACTTCAGGAACTAACAGTGATAGTGATTCTCTGTCTCTTCAACCTGTCTTACCTCTATGAGTCATTAGGATTTACTCACCTCTCCTTTTTGCAAATGCAAAACCTTATTCACGCAGCTTGGCTCTATGGTCACATAATATTCCGTAATAATTCACATGAGATCTGAATCTTCAATCTTATCAATGATTGGTTTAAAACAATCATAGAAATAAACCAAAATGCTCAAAGGCACTTTATATGCACCCAAAAATAAAATATGTTGATGAGTTCACAGCAATTTTCATTTTGAATAGGAACACAAAGTCATATAATAATGGTGTCAAAACATGATTCACACACTAATTTTTTTCCTTTCTATGAAACATACCCTCAGATGTTTCTGGAAGCAATTTTAGCTAGTGCTAATTTCTATTGAAATGTGAGAATTTATATTAAACATTTGTTCTGTGTCCATCAAGTATCCAGAGCATTCAGATATGTCCTGTTACTGTGTTGAACTTTTTAGCAATTTTGCTAAGCTATTTTTCTGCTTTATCCATTAGTTTATTAATTATAGTCTGAATTTCTCCCTGCTTAACTTGCCAAGCTTGCCTACTTTCTTCTCCTGTTCATTTACTCTCTTTTTATAAATTTATGATGCTTTTCTTTCCATTTTAGGTACTCCTCAGTGATTTTATTTAAGGTGCTGACCTCAATGGCATTATGTACATTATAAATCTAAGCAAATACAGGACTTAGCTCTTTGTTCTTAAGTTATTCAGAGTTTGTACATTCCATTACCTGTGAACAATTTTCCTTAACCTTGATTTATTTTGGTTATTAAATAAATGACTCTTGAATGTTGCTGAAACAGTGTCTCCTTTCTGAGGACAAATCCCAAAGAAACAGTTCTCAGTTACACATTTGAACATGCCTCTTTTAGAAAAACAGTATAAAAAATCTGAGTGTGTGTATTTAGTTTCTGTTGGTCTTTTCTGATGCATTTATTCCTTTTGTTATATTCTATGCAAAGTGTCCTTTATACTGTACGTCATCCAATTATCATCACCCTCACTCTGATTTTTTTACTTAGACTAATAATCCTTCCCTCATTTTCATTGTCTTTTTCTTAAATTACCTTCTACTAAGGGAAATTATGTGTATGATTTTTTTAAGCTTTCCTACAATGGGCTGCCTTTTCTCATCTATTTATGCAAATGTCCACATAACCCAAAGATCTACAAGTTCATAAGTTAAATGACTTGCAAGTAAAACCACCCAAAATCAGTTTTGTTCTATTTGAGCTCCTCTTGTCTTAGGCGATGATGAAGAGCAGCAGCAGACAAAGTAAATGACTAGACTTATATCACAACCCCAAACTTATTTGACTCTCGGCTGGGCATCTTTCAGAAAAAGAGCATTTAATCAAAGGAGATCTCTTCAAAATGTTTTGCTGTTTTTACCTTATCTCTGTTTGTTAATACGTTTTCCCCAGAATACCCATCACAATTGCATGCGATACAAATCTAGACAAAACAACAACAAAATCAAAACTAGACACCAGGGAAGTGAGAGACTGTGACCTGAACAGTTCATGTCAACAAAACTTTCCTTTCTCTTTATTGCCTCTGTTGCCTTTGAGGACTACCAAGAGGTTGCTTCTACCTCTCCTCATATCTGCTCCAGGCAAGGAGGAATGAGGAAAAACCACAACACTGAATAGAAGCCAGTCTTAACAAAATACTTCAGCACATGTTTAAGGTTAAGCCCACACATGACTTATCCTGTCTACAGACAAGAATTACTGGATGAAATACAAGGGTCTGTTGACAGCCACACTTGTTCCACCCACCTTAGTATCTGCAAAACTTTGACTCTGATCTTTATCTGCAGCATCCATTGTTTTGTATGTGAGCATCATGACCTGTTTTTCAAGATCTTCAGATATGATCATCGGCTAATTTTAGCTCCCTTACTTTGATATCTCTGTGCATAGAGGGCTACCCATTGAGGAGATCCACCTCTCTCCACAATCTTACTGTCAAATTTTCACTAGCTTGGGAGAACAGATGCTAAAAGTCTCCTGCAAGTCTGGACTAAGATGTCGATTTCTCACATGAGCTAATAAAAACAACGTCGATGACCCTCAGGAACAGCTGGGGTCAAGTTGCCAGCCGTCATAGCTGACCTCTGTGTGCTCACAGAGCAACTCATGGCCTTGTGGAAATAAATGATTTCTTTCAGTTTTTCTTTTCTTTCTTTCTTGGCAGCTTCCCTCAATGACCTTTATTTAGAAAAAATAATAATAAAAATAAAATAAAATAGAGCACAAATGAAGACATCAGTGTCTTGACTCTGCCAAGACATGTCTCTGCATGACAGAAGGCCCTCTACTGACAGTCTCCCAAGGCAGATGCTTTAAGCATGATTCACAGTGGAAAACAAGAGCAGCAGTGAAGTTACTCCACAGTATAGACAGATGTTAGCAATTAATGCAGTACAACAAACATTCAAAATTATGATTTAGGGGGCTAAAGAGCAAGAATTGCATTAGTCTTCAGAATCATATTCTGTAGGACATAACACAGGAAAGAAAAGTGCCAGTGAAAGGGAGAAACAGGCCAACCACTGTCTCCACTAACAGCTCTGCCTTTGTAGTGTCAAAATTACTTCTGATCACCATCAAAAACTTCTGCCCTACCAGAATTACAGGATGAATGTCAGTGTAGCTGTGTGAGGGAGGATGGCTGTCTTACCAACATTGCATTCTGCTGCATGAAGATATATTATTATCTGTTTGCTCATAAATAGGAAGGTAAATATATCTTCATCAAAATGCTCCACACCTCTGGTATATTTTCATAGTGGAAATAATTGCAGAGGGTGCTTTTATCTGTAACTAGAAGTCATAAAGGCAAGGACTGTTGTAATCAGTGTAACAGGTGCTTCTGCTTCTTTACCTAAGTCCATTTCCACTGCAAGATTGTTGCAGATTTTAGATACTCATCTTTCAAACCTACAAGCATTAAAGGTGTCTGTGACATGTGGTGTAGCAACTCATCCTACACCATCAAATGCTTTTTCTGTATCAAATTTGACTGCTCTTGCAGCTTTTTATGATTTCCTGTATATTCTGTACCTCTTGTCCTGGGTCATCAGAAACCGAGGAGCATGGGAAACAGCTTAAATAAAGAGAAAGATTTTCAGGTGTACTTAGCTAACCAAGAAGGCCAACTGAAATCTTACCTAGCCTGTTAAGAAAGCATTTTCCTAGGTTTTTTGAAACAAAAATGTTTATTAACTATAACACAGAGCAATCTTCCTCAGGCTTTTAAAAGAGACTGCAAAACATTGCTAATAATTATTAGGTTAAATTAAAGCAATTAATTATGCTATATTAATCTTTTCTGAGTTATCATCCACTCCAGTCATTTTGTATTCTTATTTTAAACGTTATTTTGCAGAAAAGAGAAAGCCTCAATCTGTTCAAAACTTTTAATGGTAGGTATGAGAAAAAAGGTAGAAAATAGACAACAAAACACTTGGGAAAAAAAAAATCCTCCTTCACACAGCACCTTGGATATTATCACATTTGGCACATGGTAATATCCTCTAAAGTGACAAAAATTGAGGCAGAGAGATTTATTGATATGTTTTGGTAGCGCTCCTTTTCTCAGATGGTCACTAAAATGAAGAAAAAATGCCACCATATCATTTTGGCTTGCATACCTGCTAGCACTTCTCTGATCTAAACAAAGCCAATTATTTCAGAATATGGTACAAACTCATTACAAACTTGAAGCATAAGCAACAGCCATGAAGCCATAGAGAGAGGGAGGAGCGAGTCAACACCTTTACAAATGATCATGGAAGAAGCATGATTCACATCACTTCAGAAAATCTTGGTGCCAATACAGTGGCACCTGAGGACGCAAGTTCAAGGAATAATCTCCACCTAAAAACTCAGATCTGTAATCTCAGAAGAGTGCTGGTCATTGCCAAAATCTGAGTAAGGGCAAAATGTCACAGATCAGTATCATCAGAAACTCTGCAGCATATGCCAAGAAAAACAATTTGTATGCCATTATTTTAAAAGAACAGGACAGCAATGACCCTGACAAAGGACAAGAGAGAAATTTCTAAGTGCTAGTGACACTACATTATAAGACGGAGTAAATCTTTTGCTGGAAGAAAAATAAGTACCTGAAAAAAAACAAAGGACTCATGAAATGCTGAGTAAGTGAAAGATGCGACATACAGAGGGACAGTACAAAATGGTGTAGTGAAAGAGATGGACAGCAAAACCTCTAGTTTTGCCAGTAAAAAGACTGGCCCTACCAGGTGTCTCACCCTTTCTCAGATGATGGGAAAATTTTCTTGCAGGTCCCTTGTCGCTGAAGAGGAAAAAATCTTCAAGCAAATTATCTAGTCTGTCTCTATTTTCAACCCTTACTGAACTTCTCTACTTACCTAACTACTATGGAACCTTTCAGTTATATATGCTAATTGTATGAGTAAGTGTAAGCTGCAGTACTTCAGCCACAAATGCCAAGTAACATGAAGGGAATATTCATTATTCAGTATTTAAACATTTTGATAGACAAAACCAGCATTTCCCCATACGTGAACATAATTTTTCAGTATGCTTTTTTTCTTTTCTTCGTTACCCGCAGACAATCGTTTATGACAGCAAAACCAAGACTAGGACTACATTACGTAACAAAGTTTGCAGTAGCACAGGCAAACCTCTCTGCTTCAAGTTAACCAGAGGCCAAGGTAAGGAATCTGAGCTTCTCAAATAATCTAAGACTGGTTTACAACAGAAAAATACACTTATTGTCAAATCAGAGGCTTTTGTCGCCAGGAACATACCAATCATTATGAAGTTATTGCACGACAAAAATAATTACTTCTAATTCAAACACTATTGACATGCATTCAGTGCCTCTAATAATCCGTCCCAACCAGTTATAACCTCTAAAGAAGACTTGGACTTGTGCTAGGTTGTATGATAAAAGGTGCGTTTCCACACACACAAAGTAATGTGGAAGCAGTGACAGGTGGGGGAACCCCAATAACCTGGCTGGGGAGAAAGAAGCCCCAGCCCTCCCAGAGCTGCTGCAGGGGAGCATCAGCCCCAGGACCGAGCACTGCGAGCAATGGTTGTGGAGCACCTCATGGACTGAGGTGTATATTGCCTAAAGGGATATGGGATTTGTTCTGGGACACAGTGGAAGAGCATTTGGGAATTGCACAAGACTTACGAATGGGATGTTTGGGGGAAGGGAGGGATCAAGATGGCTTGGAGATAAACATACTTTGGATAATAGAATCATAGAATACCCTGAGTTGGAAGGCACCCACAAGGATCATTGAGTCCAACTCCTGGCTCCACACAGGACCACCCAGAAATCAGACCCTATGTCTGAGAGAACGCTTCTTGAACTCCGGCAGTCTCGGTGCCGTGACCACTTCCCTGGGGAGCCTGTTCCAGTGCCCGACCACCCTCTCGGTGAAGAACCTTTCCCTAACACCCAGCCTGAACCTCCCCTGTCACTGCTCCATGCCGTTCCCTCGGGTCCTGTCGCTGTCACCAGAGAGAAGAGATCGGCCCTGCCCCTCCGCTCCCCTCGTGAGGAAGCTGCAGGCCGCCACGAGGCCTCCCCTCAGCCTCCTCTCCTCTGGGCTGAACAACTCAAGTGACCTCAGCTGCTCCTCATATGTCTTCCCCTCCAGACCCTTCACCATCTTTGTAGCCCTCCTTTGGAGGCTCTCTAATAGTTTCATGTCCTTCTTATATTGGGGCACCCAAACCTCCACACAGTACTCGAGGTGAGGCCGCACCAGTGCGGAGCAGCACAATCACCTCCCTTGACCGGCTAGCAACGCTGTGCTTGATGCACTCCAGGATACAGTTGGTCCTTTGGACTGCCAGGGCACACTGCTGACTTGTGTTCATCTTGCTGCCAACCAGAGCCCCCAGATCCCTTCCTGCAGGGCTGCTCTCCAGCCTCTCGTCCCCCAGTCCGTACACATATCCAGGGTTGCACCATCTCAAGTGCAGAATCCAGCAGTTGCTCTTGTTAAATTTCGTGACTGGTGATTGCCCAGCCCTCTAATTTGTCAAGATCTTTCTGCAAGGCCCCTCTACCCTTGAGGGAGACAACAGCTCCTCTCAATTTAGTGTTGTCCACAAACTTACTCAATACACCTTCTAGTCCTACACCCAAGTTGTTTATGAAAACATTGAAGAGAACTGACCCTAAAATGGAGCCCTGCAGAACCCAACTTGTGACTGGCCAGCAGCCTGATGTAACCCCATTTACTACAACCCTTTGAGCCCGACCCATCAGCCAACTGTACACCCACTGCATTATATTTTTATCTAGCTGTGTGCTGGACATTTTGTATGTATACCGTGAGAAACAGCATCAAAAGCTTTGCTGAAATTCAAAAAGATTACATCAGCTGGCTTCCCTTGGTCAACTAGGTGGGTGATCTTGCGATGATAGGAAATTAAGGTCATTAAACAGGACCTTCCCTTCATGAACCCATGTTGGCTGTGACCAAAGACTGCATTGTCTTTCAAGTGCTTTTCAGTAACTCCCAGGATAATCTTCTCCATAATTTTATCAGGCACTGAAGTGAGACTGACAGGCCTGTAATTACAAGGATTTTTCTTCTTGCCCTTCTTGAAAATTGGAACAACATTTGCTACCTGCCTGTCAACTGGGACCTCTCCAGATTCCCAAGACTATTGAAAAATAATTGAGAGAGGTCTCGTGATGACATCAGCCAGCTCTCTGAGTACTCTGGTATGAATCCTGTCAGGTCCCATAGACTTACATGCATCCAGCTGGAGCAGCAAATCCTGCACAAGTTTGGGGTTGGTTGACTGGGAATTTTTTGTTACCACACTCACAGTCCTCCAGCTCAGGGCTCCGAGGGTCACAGAGCCCATCGTCGGTGTTGAAGACAGAGTCCAAGAAGGCATTAAACATCTCTGCTCTATCTGGTTCCCTGTTTTTGATGTGACCATCCTCATCAAGTAATGGACTAGTGTTTTCTCTGGTTCTGCTTCTGCTGATAATGTATTTTAAAAAACCCTTTTCATTGTCCCCCATGGCACTGGCCAGCTTCAACTCTAATTGAGCTTTGGCCACACATATGTTCTCCCTACAATGGCAAACACCATCTCTGTAGCCCTCCCACGTTGCCTGACCTCGCTTCCACTGGCCATACACTTTCTTTTTCTGCCTAAGCTCTAGAAGAAAATTCTTGCTCAGCCAAGCCAATCTTCTGCCCTGCCTGCTTGACTTCTGACATTTTGGAATTGCCTGTTCCTGTGCTCCTAAGAGGTGGTACTTATTGGGGTCCATCAGTGCTGGTCACTTCACGCCTTCAAAAGCAGTTTCCCAGGGGACCTTACTAACAAGTTCCCTGAGCAGCCTGAAGTCTGCTCTCCCCATATCCGGTGTTGAAGTTTTGGTGGCAGTTTCGCTCCTATCACCAAAGATTTTAAACTCTACTACTTCACGGTCGCTATGGTCGAGACAGCCACCAATTGCCACTTCGCCCACAAGACCCTCCCTGTTTACATACAACAAAGCTAGGAGGGCACCTTCCCTAGTCGGCTCCCTCAGTACCTGTACCAACAAGTTATCATCGAGGTGTTTTAGGAATCTCCTAGACCTGTTTGGATCAGCTGTGTGGTATTCCCAGTTTATATTTGGCAAGTTGAAGTCACCCATAAGGACAAGTGTGGCTGATCTAGAGGTATCTCTTAATTCCTTAAAGAATAACTAATTGGTGTTGTCATCTTGGCTGGGTGGTCTACAGTAGACTCCCACAAAGACATTCACTCTATTTGCTTGTCCCTTAATCCTTACCCAGGTTGTAAACCGTGTCATCGCCAACTGTAAGCTCTGTACAGTCCAGCCCCTCCATTACATACAGTGCCACCCCCCTGCCTCGCCTGCCCTGCCTGTCCTTTCTGAAGAGCCTGTAACTGTCCATCCTAACACACCAGTCACAGGACTCTTCCCACCAGGTTTCACCTATGTCAATGATGTTGTAACTCTAAGACTGAGACAAGGCTTCTAGCTCCTCTTGCTTCTTCCTCATGCTGCATGCGTTGCTGTAGAAACATTTCAAATGTGCTTCAATGTACCCAGCACCTCATGGAACAGATTGAAGGATCTCACTAGCATGTAGTCCCTCCAATTTTGGCATGCTGTCCCATAGCTTACCACTGGATACAATAGAAGAATAAGGGGAAAAAAGAGGCTGGTCATGTGTAAGTAGGGCTGGTCAGTATGCTTGCCTGGCATCAGATTACCACAGTCTACACCACAGTTGCACCAGCAACTGCAGCAAGCACAGGTATGTGCATCAGCATGTGATCACTACCAACCATCAAGTTGGACAACCAGTGAGGAGGGTAAGTGGCCAGAGAACACGTGTGTGTGCCTGAGGCAACTGGAGGAGCTGACTACCAGCTCCAGGAGGTCCAGGTCAAATGCAGTAGAGACCGTTAGGTCAACTGAGTAACCCATTTACATGTCATGTGTGTGTGAATATATACATGTCCGTGCCTGACGCAGCTGGAGATGAGAAGATTCAGGGGCCAGCTACAGCACAAAATGAGTGCCTAAGGACATCACCTGGATGGACCGCTTTGCATGTTTGTATTTATTTCCCACTAACTGGTCTTCATCCAGATCAGCCAGAAAGGGAAACAGGGTGAGGTTGTTGGTACTGTTTGTGCAAGCGTTTGTACTCATCTGTCAGACTGCCCATGTGCAAATGTATGTGTATATTGTGTGTGTGTTTGTGTATGCACCTATTAGGAACACATAGCCCTACAGCTGGTTAGACCTGGGCACATGGAGCTCTTGCAGCTTCTTCCTTACTAGACTACAGGATTCAGGAGCTTCCAGCAATAGGTTAAACAATAATGTATTTTGCAATACATCCAGAAAGTTAGAAAATAAATCCAGACAAGATACAGTGATGTTGACAAAGTAACAGGCTGCTTTGGAATTGATTTGTACAGAACAGCAATTGGCTTTTTCAAGGTTTTTTTCTGCAACGTTACTAGAACTTCTACAGGTAAAGAATACTTGGAAGCCACAAAACTTCAGCAAAGGGAATGAAACTATCAGCAAATCTTTCCCAAGATGGACAAACAAGGAAGCTTTTATCACATCTTTCAGAAATTGCAGAAATTCAGATTCCACCTTGGAATCCGCTGAAAGTACAACTGAGGGCAATGAATGCCAGTTCAAAACACCTCTTCCAAATAGGTAAGGGTGACTCAGCTATTATCTGCCATGTAAAATCTTTTTAAACCAGTGTGAGCTTCTGCAAAATACCAAGCAGGAATTTACAGCTGAACCTGACAAGCAAATCCAACAGACTAGAGACAACAAGACACAGATGGAAAGCAGTGCCAAAGGCAACCTGAACAACTGGCAGAAGACTTGATCATCACCAACCAAAGCAGCCCTGACATTTGTGAAACACAACTGTATCCATTCCTGTCAGATCAATGAATACACATAAGCAAAATTGTCTTCCATCTACAGACTTGTGGAAAAACGGAAACCTCTACTGAAGATCAGTGATCAAAAAATTTGATGGTGGATAATGACTTGGAGGAAGAAAAAAAGAATTGTGATACTGCTCCAAATACACCGCTAGTGTTTTGTATGTGCCTTCCAGCACAACATACTATAAAAGTGAGAAAGGAACTATTACCTATTTACAACAAAACTCCAGTAGCATGTCTTATGCTTTTTGGCTGGTGGGTATCCCCCCTCATATACAAACAAAAATTTCTACTGCATTGCTGCAAAGTACTTCCGTTTCTGTTGTACTGTAATGCCAGGCTTGTTGCTAGTGCATGCATCATTCACATTTAGTGCAAAAAGATAAGACTTGGGCAGATTTTACCCAGGCTTCTACAGCTCTGGTGAGCATCAACCTCACTATCCATGTAGTAACTGTTGAGAGCTGCTCCTGCTCAGTTCTAACAATGTAATTAATATTGTTACTGCTTCTCATTTTAAAGAACGAATTGTTCTTCTTCTAACTATAAATAGTAAAATTTAAGGTGTAATGAAAAAATATATATATCAACTGGGAAATGTCATCTTTGAGACTGATTACTATGCACAAGGCAGTACTCAGACAGAGTTCTCGTGCCTAAACTGAGTCCACAAACTTCAATGTGTCCAGAAAGCTAATCAGAATTTGCCTCTTCAGGTGGTATCGTCTGCTAAAATTTCTGGCCTTGGTTCATTGACTAGAAAATATTGCCTGTTTGGAACATGGTCTGATAGACATACTCGCCTTTACAAATAGGTTGAGCAGTAAGAAAGCAACAGCTGCGGAGACCCAAAGAGACTTTAATCTTTCCATTATCTGTGAAATACATTTGCTGAAATATTTATTTATTTTTTAAAAAGCCATTTGGAAGGAGCCGTAACCATTGTAGCGAGGAGTCAATGTTGGAAAGACCTGTCACGCCAGCACAACTGGCAGTAAGGAAGTGTGATGGCTTTTTAGTGCATAGGCTGGGTCCCATCCCATAGAAGAGAAGGAAGAGGGGTCACACATGGCCACAACAGAAAAGCACTCCAGCACTGCTTCTCATGTAGCTGTGCAGGCATATACCATGATCACTGTGACCTCAAAGTCTAGACTAAACTAGGGTGCATTGTAAAATTTGTGGAAAGAGTTGGGAGAACACTCTTGAATGACCCCAGGGAAGCAATCTGTTCTTGAACCATCACTGGAGATGCACCGTATGAACGGTGCTCCAAGCCACCTGGGTGCTTCACAGCCTCATGACTCCGTGTGACTTTACTGGAGAAAGCCAACCAGGATAACTCAAGCCCCTACAGTACTTTACTGGGTGAAGATGGTAAATGAAGGCTGAATTGTTTAAACTAGGGGCAGAAAAAAACTGACAAAATGATTTATTGAGCCTTTGTCAAGCAGTGAGTTATTTCTATTTTTTAAATTTTGTAAGTTTTAACTTCCCACCAAAAGTACATAACCGAGGTCATCTGAAATTAAGTTTAGGCTGTCATAAGAGCAGAAACTGAACATGACAGTGAAGGAGTGAAGAGCTGTAGTGCAAATAACCTTGCAGAAGCAGGATGGGATGTGGAGAGGACAGGATGCTGGAGGTGGTGAGTGCTGAGGAGACAGGACAGGAATGTGCATACGTTCTCTCCTGCACAACACCTTCATGAAACAGTAAAACATGAAAAACAGATGAGCGAAGACCTCATCTTCATCTTAATCTCAGTGAGATTAATGCTCACTGAATAACCAACCCATCAGCCCTTGATGTGGAAAACTGCACTGAGGAGAAGACTCTGCTGCCTGGAAATAGCAACTGGAGATATTCTTGCACCTCTGCTGAGGTACAGAAGAATCTCACTCCATGCAAAGCAACCTCCAAGCAGAGGACTGCACAGCTGTACCCCTTCACACCTGCCACACCAGTCACTAGTAACTAGGGGAATGGGAGATGACTCGTAAACTCACTCTTGCAAAGATATTTCCAATGTATAGCAGAAAGAAGTAGCAAGGAATATATTACTCAGTGCTTTGTTACCTATCAAATGCACATAGAACTTAATTTTTGAGTTCCGGGTGATTGTCAAATGCTGCCCAGTTCTGGTAGGAACTTGAGGTCTATATACCCTGTTGTAAAAACACTTGCCTGTCACCTCTCCCTTCACACCCATACCCTGACTGAGCAGACCTGCGAGCAATACATGGCTGGTGACAGTTTAACATACACTGCCTTGTTACACCAACTGTCTGAAGCAGCTGTGCTCTGGAGCACACAACTAACCGAGGAATCAGCACATTGAAAGCAAACTTCAAAAGTGATTTCTGGAAAAGAATTTTCACCATGTAGCACAAGAAACTGGGTCATAGTGGACTTGTCTGCATTTCACTTTGACCTGTCCAAGCTACTTTTACCCTAGCAAGCCTGAGTACTGGAAGCAATTTAACCTCAGGAGCTGGTGACGCTGTCACTGACATCCCAAGTATTGACCTGTCTCATCTGGTGAGTTTTACAGACTGTGGTGAACTCCCTGCAACAAATACCCCAATAATTTTTAAGTTAAATTAGCTTTAGATATGTCTACAGATCACCTCTGCCGTGGTCCCACTTGTGAAGGTGCTGACTACCCTAGGCTGTCCCCCACACTGGACAGGGAGACCAGCCCTGCGTTGTTACAAGTGCTCAGTAAGGAACCCAGAAATAACACCAAGCAAGTTCCCCAGCAGAGCTGCAGCCCTCTGCTTAATACGAGAAAAATTTTCCCAGTTGATACTCTTTGAAGATGGGCAAGAATAGAGAATGCTGATCATGTACACACGTTGCTGGATAGCAGGAGATTTCAAGCAGCACTATTTTTGGCTGTAGACAAGCTCAAGTGTAAAAGCAGATAACTGACATTTCTCAGAGGGTCAGCTCTGCAGTGCCAGTGCAGATCTGAATTTGGGAGGTGCAAGGAGACCATAAAATTAATGGAAGAGCTGCTTTCCAGTCACAGAATCTTTGTTTTGGGTGACTCACATACTACACTGACAAATACATGACTTCTCTGCCTTTAGCCTCATGTCCAGTGATATCATCATGAACGAACTGGAGTAGAGAGCTCTGCTTTAGGCTGAAGAAAGAAAAGATGCTGAACTGGTCTTCTGAGGGCTGCTGAAAATTATTTTATGCTGGGGAGAATGGTAAGCCACGTTAATATGCTCCAATATTTCAAAGGATGACTTAATTGAAAATGCTTTCCCTCAGGGTAAAAAAGCTCAGGGTGGGATTTGCTTGACCAGACATTATGGTGACTGTTGTGGTGATTAAAAAGTAGGAGATAAATTGTGTCAGGAACACATATTGACATTAACCCCTTTAATCAAGGAAACAAACACATCATTAACAGACAATAACTCAGAGTGATGGATAATAATTACAGTTAGAATGAATTGTGATCTAAATCACAGGAAAAAGCGGGAATTTTGCATCCCATAACAAATATTTTCTATTTTGGATGGTTGTGGTTTCGCACTACTGGTAAGATGCAGAATATGAATTACACAGATTTTCATATGAACATTTTATGTAGGAAACAGACATAAGGCACACGAGTCTCTGGAAGTCTCAAACCAGTGTATTATACCTTCATAAATCTATTATTCACACCATTTTATAGAACACAAATATTCTTAAGTATCCCAAAAAGTGATTCAGTCAAAGTGTGGTTGAAATAAATAGGCCTAGAATGAAACTAAATTCATTTTCCTTGTGACTTACCACTAGGATTTGACTACAAGTCCCTTCATCAACCAGCATAATAATTCACCCAGCCTTCAGCAACAGGAGAATTTCTCTATGTGTTTAGGTCAACAGGAGAAAGAGCATCGGCCCTATTTTGATTCTGTAACAAACAGTTGTGACAACTGCACCACCAAAGCTAAGCCCCTTTTGCACGCAGTGGGTTAAGGCTATAGGTTGACCATTAATTTCCTTCTCAGTAGCAGCACCAACTCCAGCTGTACCCAACACCCTCATTTGCCCAGCACACCTCATCCTTCAGCAGCACCAGTGCTTCTCCCCACTGGCTCCCTGTGCTGGTCCAGGCATATAGCATACATGAGAAGAGCACAGAACTATTTTTACTTTAAAAAAAAAAAAGTGTTTTCAGCTCTTATGGAAACATGTATGAGGGGCTCCTTTTGTACAGGAAAAGAAACCACTTGCTGCATATGAGCAAGGATGCTAGATACTGGATCAGAGATCTGGAGAGATTTTTCTGTGCTTTTTTTTTTTTAAAAAAAAAAAAAACACAACTTCAGCAGTTCCATAATGTTAAATTCACGCTCAACAAAACTATAGTGACCTCTAATGTGAATAGCCCTAGACCTCCTAGGCCTCGGAGTAGACACCAGAAGTTGGATTGGAAAATAGCCTCCATCTGCCTCTTGCCAAACCTGTGATAAGCCACAAAGGTTGGGGAAATAATATGCTCTTGAAACTTCACAGTTCACACACAATCTCACTCTTTTTACTGTTAGCAGCTAAAGTCTCTATGTGATAATCAAGTACAACCCAGTCTCTCTCAAGTCCTAGTTGTAAGCACGGTGCATCCTGCACTAGCTTGTGGGTGTCCATCACTGCCTGTGGGGCAGCTTGTAGCCCCCGCCACCCCCCCATCCCCCCCAACCACATATCCACAGAAACAACACAGCATGCAAAAAGAGCATTTAGGCTCACCACTCACACTCTGAGAAGGGCACCACCAGCAGCCATGCTGCTGTTCCCCTGGGGCTAGTCTGAGCCTACTTCCAAGCCAGCATCAGGCCAGCGTGCAGTCTGAGGCCATACCTGAACTCAGCAAAGACAGAGAGCTTAGCAGCTCCAGCATATAACGCAACCACCAGGCTACAAGGATTCCACACCAGAGCTGGCTCAGTCCCGGCTAGCTCGCAGAGAGAGCTGAACAAGCCCAGGTTTGCAGAAGACTCTGTGGACATACCCTGAGCCTGCAAAACCATTATCCTAAGCATTGCACCTTTAGTCAAGGAAGTTATGTAGGCCATGCAACTTAGCTCAGGCCAGCCAAGAGCCTACAGCAATCCCTTTTTCATTTGTTGCTGTTTTCTATGTAAAAAAAAAAAAAAAGTGTTATGTATTTTTTGTGGGGCGAGTTGAGTGTAAACAGGAATGTTTGGCATGAAAGCCTATTAACTTTTATGTGGTTTAGAACTGTCTTGGGATCAAAGACTCGCATTATATGTGGCCAGTAACATTTTCCATCTAAATAAGAAGCAAAAATAAAGCCTGGAATTTGAGTTAAACTTCTGATTATGGAAGATTTTTGAAACTAAAATTAAACACAGAATTTGTTTTTGAAGTCTGAAATTTTAAGGCTGCAAAAGATTAAATAAGCTTAAGTGAATTAAGATCCTCTATTTAAGGTATTTCAGAAGATGCAGGGATGATCTATTTAATAATCAAGGAAATTTATTTAGGCACAATTGGATGAAAGTTTTCTTGTCAAGAAAACAAAGCAAGCAGCAAATACACATTAACCTAAATAAATAAACAAACAAACAGAGACATCCGACCCTCGCAACCAAATGCAAATGTTCCCATTCAATAGAAAAACAAACTAACAACAACAACAAAAATCAGGTTTCACAACAAAGCATGAGATACTAGATAGCATAGCAATGAAATAAGCATATTGGCCATTGAAACTCAAAATATGATAAAATACACAGGCTATGATAAACAAAATTGAGCATAAGAACAATATGGGTTACAGGTTAGAGTAGACAATTTTGCCTCAAACATTTTTCAAGTTTAGAGTATAAAAATAGTTACTGACCTACATGCTAAGAAACGGCAGGTAACAATAACCAGATCACCATCCTGGGGGGAATTGTGTTAGGAACCAGCCTCTTACCCCCAGAGAACCATGAGCAGGGCTGTACCACAAAGGGGATGAAGCAGGCATAGGTCATCCCCCTACCATCCAGGCCCTCAATGTGGGACACAGACCCACAGGGCTGAAAATGGTGGAGCTAGTAATGGGTTCTGCTGACAGTCTGCAGAACTCCAGGCACCGCCTAGGAGAGGAGACTGGAGACTACCACACACCAGCAGAACTTAGAAGGGAATAGCAGCCCCAGACTAAGCTGAAATGGGTCCCCAGCCATGGTGTGGAATGGATGTCCCAGGTGGGGCTGATCAGGGCTATTAAGGCCCATTAGTTTTCACAAGCCTAACACTTCCACAGGTTGTTCTTGAAACTGTAGAAGACCTTGAGCACACAACCATGGCTCATACTGCACAAGAAACTCTGCAGAAGTAACTGAGTGCAAGACAGCCAAGGGGAATACACTAAGGGTCTAGGCCTATGTGAGCTTTTTTAGCCTTTCCAGGTGCCCAAACATATGCATAAACACACTTGGCAAAACACAGTCAAAAAGTCTCAATCTAGAGTAGGATAACTCTTATGAAAGGTTGGAATAAAGCAGTTCAAATACTCAGACAATGAAAAATGAGTACTTTGTGTTTAGAATTTCTATTTTCTTTTCATATTTTTGTAAGTGCAAGAGGTACATCGAACTACTGGAGCGAGTTCAGAGGAGGGCTACTAAGATGATTAGAGGACTGGAGCACCTGTCGTACGAGGACAGGCTGAGAGAGCTGGGCCTGTTTAGCCTGGAAAAGAGAAGGCTGAGGGGATACCTCATTAATGTACATAAACATCTGAGGGGAAGGTGTCGAGAGGATGGAGCCGGTCTCTTCTCAGTTGTGCCCAGCGACAGGACGAGAGGCAATGGGCACAAACTGAAACACAGGAGGTTCCGGCTCAACATGAGGGGGCACTTCTTTACTGTAAGGGTGACAGAGCACTGGAACAGGTTGCCCAGAGAGGTTGTGGAGTCTCCTTCTCTGGAGATATTCAAAGCCCGCCTGGATGCCATCCTGCGCAACATGCTCTAGGTGATCCTGCTCGGCAGGGGGGTTGGACTAGATGATCCTCAGAGGTCCCTTCCAACCCTGCCCATTCTGTGATTCTGTGATTCTGTAAGGATGAAATTTCTCTTTTCTTCATATACACTGTGTTTTCAAGTACCACCACCAAGAGGTCTCTAAACTATTTCCCTTTCCCTGGCATGGTGATAGTTTTGGAAGAACAATGATTCCAGGGGTCCCTTCTGACCTCAGTTATTCTATGATTCAAAGTGATTTGGGGTGCTCAGCTCACAGCACTTTTAAGCAACCAATTTTCAAAGCATGGGTGCATAGAAAAATCAATGATTCCTCAGGATTCTTGAGTTGGAGGCATGCAGAAGTATTACCTACTTTTGAAGGTCCAGGATAGGATTTTTCACCTGTGTCAAAAAAACAGTCATGGAGTTTGTTTCCTTCAGTCAGAACCAGCAAACCCCATTATGGACCCTAAATAACTATGCTTTAAAGTTCAGCAGTACAGTTCTGAGTAATCTGATGACTTGTAAGCACTCTGTGAACTTAGGTTAAATTATCGACCAACCTATTTTTTCCTGAACAGAACATTAAATTCAATAGGCATATGGCTAATGTACACATTCATACAACAGTAATTTCCCTAAGGAGTTTGCATCACAGAAGCTAGTAATTATGTTATGCATCATTTTCAAAACACACTCCACACATTCATGATTAACCGCACAAATATGTGCATGTGCCTATAATTTTGCTCTCTGAACTGTGGTTCTTCATGGGAACTACTGTTCTTGCATCAGCGCTCATTGCCCACGGCGAGGTGAGAGGGATCTGAGTCACGAGAGGAATCTTGCTCAGGAACTGTTCTCAGTGCCCTAGTTTTCAACTCAGATTTCCCCAATCTGTGAGTCTACCAGTTGGAAGCTGACAATCCCAAATAAGAAGACAATTAAGATGAAAGCAGTGGTTGCAGAGTCCTCCAAATCTGTGGCCCCAAACCCTGTGCTTAACTTCATCTGGGCACCTTCCCACTGACGATTTTCCTGTGCACTGCTGCTGCTGCGTCATGACAGCCAATTACTTCAATTCATCAATGCCAGCAAGAAACCTCTTGTGTTTAACCTTTACGCATGACCTTTAAATAGCTATGGTAAGGCACACAACTTCAACAATCAGTGGGATTTGGATGCCTAAACTGATTACAGAATTGGAAGTCTCTTGGGTTGCTCACAACACCGTTAGATCCTCAGATTCTTTAGAAATTTTACTATGTACCTGCATCCTAAGGATTTTTAGTGAGACACATGCCATTAGACATCTTCAGACATCTCATTTTTGAAAATGGGACTTAGCTGCTTCTGGCCCATGGCTTTTACCCCCCGTGCTGCCACAGCAGGACCCGAGCCTTCAAGTGCCCTCTCTTTACACAAAACACACAGCATCACTTCTAGACGCACCTGTCTGGTGGGCCTCAATGCATGATTTGAGGTACTTTGACAAATGGTGACCCCTCTCTGGCGCACCCCCTCAGGAGGGCAGATGTGGCTGGTGGGAGCCACACATCCTTCAAGGGGGAGCAGAAGGGCAGGTAATAAGGTTAAATCCCCAAAGCAACCAGCCCGCTACCACAGTGGCAATAACAGACAGCGTGGTGGCACTTTCGCAACACCACCAGGCACACCAGAAGAGCAATGCACATTCAATAAGAACCAAGCCTTCAGTCATGCTGAGGGCAATGCCTTGTTTGACAGGCAATTTCCGTGAGGATTTGGAGAGGAGGAGGAAGGGGGAAGCAGGAGGGGGCCAAGGCTGCCACTGTCGGCCCTCCAGGCCAGGCGACGCGGGAGGCCATGCTGGGATGGACACACGGCCACAGCTGTGGCCAGGACTGCTGTAGGTGCTTCTGGGCTGGTTCCTGGAGCCATCATGCTGAGAAGGGCTTAGCACCTGCAGTGGAGCCAGAGCCTTCAAGAACAGATGGATTTTCAAGACTTTGTCATGTTAAATGTGGAGCAGTTTGACGGATGAGACCATAAAGGAGCACTAGCTGCTTTTAAAAGCCTGGCTTGTATTTGCAGGTGTAAATGGAGCCAGCTTTATTTGAAAATTTTAGGAAATCCACCCCAGGTCTCCCCTAACATGAGCCCTGGCTTGCCCATGGCTACATACATGTGCCACAGCAGCATTATTGTCGTGTCCATGGCTTGGCAGGCGTTACTCCATTGCACAGACAGACTTGGACTCAGGAGCTTTTCAAACGTTTAAAGAGGCTGAGAACAAAACTCACAGGAGAACATTGATCATAACCAGTGTCATGGTAGGAAAATAAATAACCAAACTGTGTGGTAAAGCAGTCATCTTCCTGCCTTGTCAAGGGAATACATATTCTGTTCTGATATTTGTTTTAAAGCTTTAGGAGACAAAAGTAAATATTGCAGCGCACCAGCCCAGCAAGCAGGAGTACATCTGAAAGGTGCTCACTAAGAACCTCGTGAGTAGGAAGCTGCATTCCCAGGGGAGGATAAGTATATTTGTTAGTGAGTTATGCAGTGAGAAAGACAAATATTTCCGTCTTGCCTGGTCTTCTAGCAGCATTCAAGACCAAGTTTTTTCCCACAAGTGCAGTGTCGCCCCATTTGCTTTGTATGGGTCGGAAGGGCTGTGTTTCCAGAGACTTCTGGAGACTGCTGTGTGGCATAGGGTTTTGTGATAATTCATTGAGTAACTTGGAAGCTATCTCATCACAGCACTGAAACGAGGGCGCTGGCGGTACTACTTAGTCAACACATATGGTGCTTTGCTGTGATTTCCACTTCAGAGTGTACTGTCACTTGTTCTCTGTTTTTCTCACAGCTGCTCACTCCCAGTGTTAGCACACCCAGAATAGGCTGCTGGCATATAAATAGGGATCTCCCTCTGCTGCACATGGCAGTGTTGCAGACTGTACTGTTCCCACTTAATTTTAAGATGCTGTTAATGCCATTAACATCATTCTGTGTCTTCCTGTCTTGGCGTTGCTTGTTCTGGGGGGTAGGACAAATGACAAAACAAATAGTTACATCCCGATTTAATCTGCAGGGAAAGCAAAAGCAAGGGGAAAAAAAAAGAAAATGTTAAGGTCTTACTAAGTCAAAGGATCCACCACATGATTCTCGTGAGGTTCAAAATGATCACTCATCAAAGCAGCCCTACACATGAAGGAGAAATAAAGCTTGCTTCAAACAAACCCTAGGCTTTGGGCAACACAGTTCTCCAAAGTCAAGCTCGACATAGGTCACCATAAGATCCCAACTGCATGGCCACTTTGGGCATTGTCATATTTCCCAGCTAAGAGAAACATTCAGCCCCACATCTTCATCAAGTTCCACTCAAGTAATCGTAGCCAGGCCCTAGTGTCCCCAATTATTCCACTTTTCTGTCCTGCCCTAAAGTGTTGCACAGCCTCTCGTGCCATACAAATGGGTAACACTACAATCTGCAGAGCCACTGTGAAGGGTAGTCGTCCATTCACGCCTCATGCGGACATCAGAGAATACTACAAAGTGCAGTTATAGTAGGTAAAGGTTAGAGTGCTCCAAAAGCTTAGGAGGAAAGATGAAAGTAGAGCACGATGCAAAAAAGTGTTGTTATTGTATGAACAGATTCTAATAGTGAACATGGGAAAGAGGTACCGACAAATACTGAGGTTCCTGCTTTTTTCCTTAGTTTGATATATACTTTCTATTCGCAGTATGTGCTTGAAGGAAGCTTGAAAAGTGTATTTTGCTCTCAAAGTGATTTTTCTTTTTCCATTTGGCAGATTCCTTGTCATGATGAACAAAGATGAAACAAACAAGCAAACAAAAAAAGACAAAAAAAGTCAATAGATCTTTTTCTATCATCTCTGCCCTGACTTTTACAAGCACTGGTGTCGGGGCATTACTGTAATAAACATATTTACATTCTGTATTTCCACAGCATCTTATACGATGGGATCTGAAGTCTGAATGGAACTCCTAGATGTCACTGTAATAAAAATAACAAGTCAAATATCAATTAGAGGTGTTTGAATTGTTTTCCTCTATTTTCAACCAACAATCATTTTATAACCAAAACAATAAATTCTTTGTGGTCTAGAACTTCCAGTTTTCCAAACAGTAAACCCAACCACCAATTTAAAATAGCTACTTGCTCTGTCAGCAAAATTAAGATCGGATTTTTTTGAGAACTAAAACACTCCAAACCAAAACCTTCTCTATTTTTACAAATGGTCAAGAATTCTAATAATTTTAGACAAAAAGTATGCTGTCCAAATACACTATGAGAAATGATGGTCATGTTTCAACCACTTTGTTAAATTAATAATACCACACAAATGCTCCCTCTATTGGTTGATTTTCAAAACCTATTCCAAATATCACAGAAGCGTGCATTAAGAGAATATTTTTTTCTTTGGGGAAAAAAAAAAGTGACATACAAGAATAATTTGTTCAAATTACCGCCAATCTACAAAACAAGTTTAATTCAATTTTAACTCCCATTAAGCCAAATGATTTATGTCCAGAACTAGATAATATTCACACATCAGAACTCTTAAAATTTAATTTTGAAAGGCTTGCAGGCTAATTTTTTATGAACCAAGAAAAGTGCTCTCTTGCAGTAGAAAGAATAATAAGGTTGTTCTATTTTCTTGTGGAGTGAAAAGGCACCATTGTGCATCATTAAGAACACAGTTCTCTATTAGCATTGTCGGCAATAATACTGAGGAGGAATTTGGGAGTTTTGTTTATGTACATTAAATTTCCAGCAAGTAGTTCTTTAGGAGCTGGAGTGGTTTTGTGCAGAGAGGAACCTTCCTGAGCCTAACAGTTGCCATCAAAAAAAAAAAAAAAAAAAACACCTGTTTCCATGGAAACATCTGAGGTGGACCAAGCATGGATTAATCAAAATACAATGAAGCCTTTTTGCAAGGTACTAGAGAAAAATCGAGTTTAAAGTGAGCACCAATGCTCTTTCCTTCCATTCACACTGGAAAGCATGGGAAATTCTCCCCAGATGCCTATGTGACATACAGTTTAATTAGATGATAAAAAGTTCGGTTTTCTTACATTTGTAATTACTGTGTGATTATGAACTAAGAGCCAAAGATATATTAACATGAAAAAAAAGAGAGGAAGTGAACTAAATAAACATTTGAAAATTACATTTACATTTGTCTTTTATTTGCTACTATTTTATCAAGTGGCTTTTTTATGTTTAAAAGATGTTAATAGCTTTTTCTGTATTCTTAGTTCAGCAGGCTTATTTCTTGGTACTGAAGGCTCGTTCTGGTATTCAAAATCTGAGCTATGGGTTGGGGAAATTTTTTAAGGTTGTACATGATATTATATCATTCCCAGCTACCACCACAGGAGAAGTTTCTGCCATCAGAATTTAGCTGTGAATTCTGCCATTGCGCAAAGATGGACAAAAGAGACTATATAAAAGCCAATCTCCCTTGGCCGATGTTTTGAACAAAGACCTCACTGAAAAACTGCAGTATCTTCCATTTTTATAAGAGCACTTCCACTGAAGCACTTCTTTTGTCTATTCTTCGAGTTAGTAAAATAAACACATTTTTTACAATAACTGAAGTTATTTTTTAATTATTCTGTTACTGGAAGATGCTCAAAAATACGCTGAAGATATAAGAGCAGTACAAAATAATTACAACAGAAACCAATGAATGTCAAACAATTGCAAACCCTCCGTTTGCAGACAACAACATGATACTAGTGTCATAGATACAAAATGCACTTCCAATTCTAATCCTACCTTGGAGAGAGGCTGTGGTCTGAAAAATTGCCAGCAACAGTATTGGCAGGGTTCCATTTTTGTGTTTTTCAAAGATTTGGTAGCAAATACACTCACGGATTTTGTTCCTCTTTATTTTATTACTTTCCAGCAGGGATCTGAGGATCAAGCTGGGTTTTCCATCTCCAGCATCACCATTAGTAATAAAGGCTATGTCAGCCAAATTATGATCACAATAATCTGTGAGCGGTTGCTCTGTTTTTAAGAGATTTGCTCAAACATTGCTTGGTGAAGAAGTTCCAGGCTGGCGAGCGGCACGTGTGGATAACTGGGTGCATAAGGAGGATGAGCGTTACTGGCTCCTGCAGGTTTAAATGAACCAGAAAGCAGCAAATACTTCATTTTGGTCATTCAGGTAGGCAGATGTGACTCTGAATAAACAAAAGCTTGGTTTGTGCAATTGCACAGGACAGAAGCACATCCTAAGAAACAGATTACAGTAAATCAGTTCTTACCCGCATTCAGGAAACACTCATAACACACTAAGTACTGTCCCGGCAGATAATCCAGCATAGATGCTTTCAGGGCAGTGTGGGGACACGGGCACCCCCCTACGCGTGCAGCAGCAGTAGATGCACAAGGCACACGGGGCACCACAGGGGACAGGGGCAGGGAGGAGTTGCCCCGCACAAAATCAGGTGAATCTTTGCAAGGGCACGGGCATGCCAAGCGGCGCAGATGTCCGCGCCGAGGTGTCAGCTGCAGGAGCTAGGGGCATATGGAAACACAGCTTCCACTCCAGTGAAAACATGGCCACACATCTACTGCACAGGGAGGAATTAACTCTTAAAGGACTGCGGGAGAGACCAGCACAGTCCTGTTGTGGGGGCTAGGAAATGTAAGGAGAGGTCTGGGGAGGCCAGGTAGGAGCAGGATAGGGAGGTTTCCCTGTGCCCCCTTAGGCACTGCCTCCAAGAGCCTTGCAGACCCTGGTGCTTAGCTCTCCCTGCTCCATGCCACATGCCCACACCAGCCCACCTCTCTCCTGAGGCTGCTCCCTCTGCCACCAGCCCCCTCCCCTCTCTGTAGGAACACACCGAGCTTCTGGGGCTACGCTGCACCAGTGAGGTGGAGGGGCTGAGCCTGGGCTGACCCACCAGTGAGGAGAGAGGTGGCCCTAGGGACCTCTCCAAGGAGCCTGGCATGTGTCTTCTGCTGTCCCCGCAGGGCTGGGTCCCCTGATGGGTGTACAGTGGCCGACTCCAGCTCTCCCAGCTCACATGAAACAGGTGATCTTCTGCCTCCAGCAGTCTGCAAAGGGGTTTATTTATTTCATTTGGGTTTCTATCTGAGGCAGACTGAGACCATTTTCTTCCCCCAGGCATGTATTCTCCCCCTCCCCCAGCTAGTAGAAAGTGCTTTGTGTCCAGCAACTCTTCCCAGAAGCAGCCTCTTTTTCTGGCCCATTTCAATATGAACCTGCCCCAACGGTCCAATTCACTACAAAGGCATGAGCAGACCCCAGAGCTACCTGCCCTGTTCCCCAGCAGCTCTGCCGATGCGAGCTGCCAGGAACCCCTCGCACCGCCCGAGCCTGCGTCCGAGTTGGGGAAAGTCAGCCAACGCCGCGCTGTTAGGCTGAGTATCCCAGCATCTCCTAGTGCCCGCCTTCTGCCAGGAAACCTGGATTGGCCCTGGTGGAGATACCCCTTCGGGACAAACACCTGTCTACAAGGGAGTCACTTGCACTGGCAAATTAAGTGAAAAGAGGAAAAAGAAGCAACTCTCTCCTTGATACCCACGACGTTACCTCGCAGGCTAACACAAGACTTCTCCTAGAGGCAGCCTCAACTTCTCTCCATACCTAATGCTTTAAGCACTGGCTCCTTTACAAGGCCACACCACACACAGCCGCAGCACAGCGATGAGGACGAGCCACGTACCTCACTCGGGTGACAAGGGCCATCTAGTGGCACCGCGGCTCCCGGCACCGCCGCCGCGCACACGGTGCTCCCGCTGCAGCCCGTGGGGCAGGGACAGCGGTCCCGGCAGGGACGGCCACCTCTCCGTCCCGACGGCATCCCGCCCCGGCAGGGACAGCCACCTCTCCGTCCCGACGGCATCCCGCCCCGCTGCCGCCGAACCCCGCCGCTGTCACACGGAGATGCAGCGCTCTGCCTCCTCCACCCGAGCATCCCGCCTGGACGTACAGAGGTCCTTCGCCTTCTCCGCCTCTCCCGTCTCTCAGTCCAGCTTCACCGCTAGGAAAAATAATAGTATGGTCACAGTAAGAGGTTGGTTATTTCAAGGGCCTGTGATGGATAATAAAGCATGTAACCTGCTCCCTTTACTCAGAGAAATAAACGGCTTTGGAGGAGATCATGCCTGAACAAAAGTAAAATAAACCAGAACACGGCTATAACAGGACTCTTCCGGTTTGGAACCCAAATCATCTTACAGAACAGGATTCAAAACTAGAGAGAGAAACAACTGCAGCAGGACAGCTGAGGCATTAGCTTCTCATGGCTAGATGCAGGCAGACTAGGGATGGAAACCTCCTATTTCTAAAGGCAGCAGGTTATGGGATCACAGGATAATTCAGGTGGGAAGAGACATCAGGAGGTCCTTAGTTCAACCGTTTGCTCAAAGCAAGGGTAGGTCTGAGCTCAGACAAGGTTGCTGTCTTCTGTCCCCCCTTCAGTACTGCTGAGAAGAGCCCACAGCCTCCCAAGTCAAGACATTCAAGGCCTTTCCTGCCAAACTGCTCCCCAGCCTCTGTCAGCACCAGGGTTCATCCATCCCAGGGGCAGGACTCAGCATTTGTCCTGGCTGAATTTCATAAGGTCCCCGATGGCCCATTCCTCCCACCTGAGTCCCTCTGGGTGGCAGTCCTGCCCTCGAGCATACCGAGGTCATCCTGCCCATCTTCACTACAGTAACAGACATGCTTTTAAGTAGGGTTCATTCCTCAAAATGGAAAGATTGGTGGGTTTTCTACTTGGTTCAGTTTGACCCTGGAACATTTTCAGCCAAAGCTGTAGTATCTTCCAGAAATTTCACATGCAGGGAGGATCCCTTAGGTCCCTTAGAAGTCTACAAACTCCCAGATGGTCTGCTCCAAACCCTTAAAACATGTATGTAGGGAGGAACATCTCCAAAATCTGTGTTCTCTTTCCCCCACTAGCACTACAGACTGCACCTTAACCTGGACGCTGAAACAAGTAAGCAAACTAGTGCAGACAACACGCGTACAAACCTCTTGTTTTCAAATACCCCACAGGAAAAAGGGACAAGGAATGACCACGGACTTTCTCCCACAGCAACAAGGCATGGCTGCTGTGGAGGTTTGTGCGGCTGAATTCCTTCTCAGATAGCATTTGCAGCCTGGAGTTAGACCAGTTCATACAGTTTTCCCTTCCTCACTGTCAGCGCTATTGCTTGTCTGATCGCACCGCTGGAATGGCCAGAAAGCAGCCCTGCAAGAAGAGGGGGTGGAGGGAGATCCAGGAGTATAATAACCCCCAAATCCTGGTGTACACTGGTTTACATCTTAAATGGTCAATGAAGATGTCATCTGCTGTGTCCCTTGCTCCAAAAAGCTTCAGTTTGGTTCTGAAGGTACCCAAACCCCATCTACAGTTGCCACCTTCTTAATTCACCTTTGAGAATGAATTACTAATGCTAATACTAAATACTTTCCCCGGTAGAAATATGGTAAATTTTCACTTCTGAAACAGTTTCCTGGCTGAAATATGGTAAATTTTCATTTCTGAAAAAGTTCCTACATAGATTTTTTTAAATTACCTGTGATCAGCTGCCACACATTATTTTCAGTTGGTTAAAAAAATGCTGCTTTTCAAAATCTAAAATAAAAGTATTTGAATGAAAAGCAAGCAAAAAATAATTTTCGCAAAACAAAATCTTGAAAACTGCAACCACATGTCCTGGAAAGTTCATTTTGTTCAAATAAATAAGAAAGAAAGACATGACATTGAGCTCAATTATTTACATCAGTAATAAAGTCAAAACACTGTCATTACAAACAGACCAGTTGTAGTGAAGAAATCAATTTCACAGAATTCTCTTTACAAGCAATGCCTTGTTACATGCCTTTTCTCACATCTGTGCGTGTTCCTGAAGAGTGAGATGTGCCCAGACCCATGGTGCACAGGGAGAGATCGAACCCTGAAGACTTGGAGAAGAAAGCAAGGGTGGCTCAGGGCAAGGAGGGATGATGCAAGGGCATCTGAGTCCAAATTAGACCAGTCAGGTAGTTGTTTCTTTGGGAAGGAAAATGCTACGGGTGTTCAAATACAAATCCGAGAGACTGGTCTTTTAACTTCTCACCAGCTATTGTGGAGCTTCATAAGGTTTCTGCAAGTCTGCAGGTGGGAGGTGCACAGTACCGAGTACCGATGGCAAGTTAATAGGAAATAAGCAATCTTAATCTCTCTTTGCTTCAGAGCATGTGCATTATTTTACTTTTGATAACCTTAGAAAGTTTGTTATGGGGGTTCTTTTAGTGGAACAGCTCCTCTGAAGGGGACATCCTGTTCTCCTGCATGTCCCATCGTTTCTGTACTTTGTCTGGTGGCTTTCCAGCCACTTTTGGCTCCCCTCCCTCAGGCTTCCAGACATGCCTTTAGTGACTCAAATACGTTCCTGCTGTTGACCAAATCTGTAATTTTCTCTTTATTTTTTAGGAACAGATTTTAACAGTTATTCTATAGGTTCAGCCAAAATCAGTACAAATAAAACGTTAAAATTGCAGACCCTGAAAGACTCATAACGAGCAACATAAATGACAAAACTCTTACAAAAAAAAAAAAATCCTTCGTGAAATGAGGTTATAATGCTAAATAAAAACCTCTCTGTACTCTGCAATTTAATATGAAATACGGCAATTAGGTGATTCAACCAACAAACATGCAAAGAAGGAATCCAGCTGAGCGCCATGTAATATCCAAACTGAAAATGCAAGTATCACAATAACATTTCTTATTTTAGAGCTTTGTTCTTGCTACATGTATAATGTCAACTCAGCGCAGTTGGCCTATTAGATTGAATCTACCCTCGTACATGAACGTGCTTGTATTTTCAGCAAGTGGAAAACAAGAACGGGTCCTGTGGGGGGGAAGATGAGGGAGAGAGAAAAGCCAGGAGGATCACTGGGGTTTTGGAAGACTGAGTTGTCTACCTCCCAAACACTGAGGTGAAGTTATGCGTTATGGCTTAGGTCAGCCTCACAGCCTGCTGTCTCTGAAAGGGGATGGTTATACCTTGCTCTCCTCTACACACTTCCTTGTGCCAGGTCTGGCACGCATTTCTTTTGATAGAAAACCAACTTGACCAGCAAAACTAATGTCTCCCTTCTTCCCTCCTCACAAAAGTCAGTTAAAACTGGGTTGTGAGAGCAGTGAACTGAGTGGCACTCACAGGTGTTTGCAGTACACTCGTGCTATAAAGTAGTTACCATTTTGATCTGTTTGGAGTGCTTCTTTCTCTGCCCACAGCTATGGTAAAAAAAAATACACTAATTTTCTGGAGCATTCAAAAGCATTTGTTAAGAAAGAATCCCAAGCTCTCCCCCAACTTTTGAGCTCAGGGCAGTAGCAGTTCTCTGTTTAGTTAGGGGAACCTAGAATTAAAAACACCTTTTCTGTTTATCTGCCTTCTGCTTTCTGAGGTGTTAGGCAATACCTGAATTTCACTTTTGAACCATTCCCAGCACCCCTGGGAACCAGGAAATCACTGATTTGAAAAACTGGCTGAGATTGTCCCCGAATTGCTCAGATTTCCCACTCCTGACATTTAGCAAAGCACCTGACTGCCTCAGGACCCATGGCGTCAGCAGCTCTGCACGTGCTCACAACTCCTCTGCTGTGCAGAGTGTGGTGGCCCTCCTGTCCCCAGCAGTGCCCAGGGCCACCTCAGGGCTCCTGGATGGGGCTACGGTGCTAAGCCAGCGGCAGGCTGCCTGGGAGCTGCTGTTGTCACAGGGCTAATGAGCTTCACCCGACGAAACCTTCCCAAAAAAACTGCGGTTTCGGTTTCACTGAAGAAGTTTTGATGCTCCTGTCTTTCCAGGTAGCATCAAAATTTTATTTTATCTTTTTCTGCAGTTTTGGCCTGCCTGGCTTAGATTTCCCTGTGAAAGCATTAGGGGAAAAAAAAAGAAAAAAAACAACCGAGTAAAAGAGTAACAGAGGGCTGGAAGCAGTGCTAAGCCCGCTGGGTGGCCAAAGCTCTCTGACCTCAATGTAGAGACCTCGCAGGGCTGCAGTCCACCTGCGTCTCTGCCTGGACTTGCCACATGTGTTTAAGTATAGCTGATCTATTTGTTTTCCTCTTATGCTCTGTTCCAAAATAATTATGAAGAAAATTTGTGGCTGGGAGGAAGTAAAAAATGGCACTTTGGGAGGTGCAAGAAAACCACAGAAACCCTGACTCATCAAACTCACTTTCAGCTTGTTTGGCTGCTTGTCTCCTCCCATCCATCCCTTTTTTTTTTCCTGCAAAATTTCCTCAATCATCTCTCCTAGCTTATTTGTTCTACTCATTCACCTTCTTCCCCCTTTCTCTGCATGGCTCTTTCCCAAACACTGTGATCCACTAGAAAAAGACTGCAGGCTGGAAAGGGAAAGAAACAGAGCAAAGACAAAGCATTACGCATCAAAAGAGAAATGAGAACACCTTTTCACGGGAAACTCTTAAGGAAACAGACTTGTCTTTTCCAACTGATATTTCTCTTACAAAAAAAAAAAAAAAATCCATTTTTTCTGTTAAGGCATTTCACTGGAAATCTAATGAAATGAAAGTTTTGTGTGCACCTGTACAGGGCTTTAAAACAACATTAACAATAAGTGTAAGTGTTGGAACCACTGCGCTAAACATGCCGAAGGAAGTAACCAGCATGTGCTTACCTGACCACACGGGAACATTATTTTGGTATGGAACTACCAAAGGCAGCAATTATCGATGAGTACCCAAACCATCAGCACAGGGATGCCGCGGTCTGGGTACCGGTGCCCTCACACCGCAGCTCGGCGGAGCACCCCAGGCAGGCAGCCTGGCAGGCCAGGGGCAGCAGCCAGCAGCTGGCACTGTTGCTCCATGGAGGAGCAGCCGGGCGGCCGGGGGGCTTCTGACCACCCCTTGCACACGCAGTCGGTATGACACACGTTGACCGCGCATGGGGACACCCGTGCTGAATACACGCTCCCCGCATATTCGTGCATAGACGTCTCACAAGGAAGAGAAAGGATTTCCGTCGTGCACACACGTACCACCCTCGCTTAGTGCCTACACCCGCAAATCTAATCACAGACAGGTGGAAAATAATGACACACTGCAAAAAATTTGGGAAACTCAGATTGATTTCCTGTGCGCCGCAAAGTAGCACGTGACAAAATCCTTTAAAAAAGCAGCAAGATACTCACTCTAAGGATAGCTAGGACTTGGAAGCTTTCTTCCAAATGAGAGGGACCCTCCTCTCCTTCAGGGGTTTGCTGTCTGCAACGCAGCCCCGAGCAGCGATTGCGGGTGTAAAGGAGTGAGGCAAGACCATAAGAGGGGATGTTACAGCGGAGAGGCAGCCTTGCAGAACTTGCTGGCACAAAGAAAGAGGTGTTTGCTATCTTTTCCCATCGCAGAGCCCTTCAGAACCTCACAAGCCTTGGAGAAGTCGCAGCACAGCAAAAGGTAAAATAAAGTCCTGTGACTTTACAACTACCGTATTTTTTTTTTCAGAAATCGAGGAAGTTAAAACAATGTACGCTTGTGCAGCAGGGGCAGGGAGAGCCTCAGTGGTGGAAAAAATACTACCCCCACCCACATATCTGCTTGTCACAGATGATAGTACACCTCTTGGCAAAAAAGTAAGTAGACGAAAGGAAGGAAGAACAGGGAAAAATTAAATAAATACAACTTATTTTTTAAAAATCAAATAAGAAATTGGAAAAATCTGGGAGATGAGAAGGAAGGAATTAAATAAATTAAAAAAAAAATAGTGTGAATCCACAGCAAAGGAAACCACTTCAGTATATCATGTGGGGAATTTTAGCCAGCCCCAAGCACAAGGCAAGCTTTCATAAGCTTGTAGGTAAGTGTCTGAGCTGTGCCTGTGCTACCTGCTCCGCACCAGAGCAATTACATCACTGAAGGCTGTTCTGTAATCAAGGTAATGACTAGCCTGGGGCATGTGCAAGCCAGAAAGGCAGAGAAAAGTCTGCGCTAAATAAAGAAGATGGCCAAGGGTGAAGGATTCTTACTCCAAGTCTTGCTGTTGGTCACTGGTTTTGAGGAGGTTTCCTCATTCTAGGAAGAAAAAAAAAAGAAAGAGAAAGAGAAATAATTATTGAGAAACAGCAAAGAGACATTCAAGGAAATGAATCAGTTCAGGGGGTTCAGAAAAGAAAACTGCCCAAGGAGACAGAGCAGAAGATTCCCTCTGCATTTTAAAACATACAAAAAAAAAACAAAACCAAAACAAAACAAAAAACAAACAAAAACAAAACAAAACAAAAAACACACATACACAAAAGAAACAACCAGGAACAAGAGACAGCTTTGTCTAAATAATGTGCCACAAGAAAAACACAGCAACAGCAGCAGCAAAATCCTTCCCTGCTGTGACTGCAGCAGCAGTAATTCCAGAACACATCAGGGGGCATGTATACATTGCATTTGGTTTATTAGCGTGAAAAATAAGTAATTACTTCCTTTGCATTGAGGAAGCATGATGCATTTCTTGGACTGGGGAGAAAGAGGGGGACTTTCACCAATACATTAACACGTCTGCCTGTTGCAATGATCTTCAGCAGGAGACCCATCCCCTGGGAGCTGCACCTGAGTTTCTCCACCAGTTATTGGCACAGCCCCAGAGATCATTTTGCCAGAGTTGTCTTTCTGCTAGAGCATTCCCTCAGAGCAAACCTACCACCAACTGCAGAATATTTAATCTTTGTAAATCCTAGAAGAAAATAGGATGATGTTAGCAATCCTCCTTTAACCTCCCTTCAATATTTACTTACTGTATTGTGTTGCACTGATACATGCAGTTACACAGATTTGCTATAGTCTCAGCAGTATGTAAGCGTGTGGAAAAGGAGGATACAGTGCTGTCTCGTTCAGTTTTACCCCATGATAAGGCCCCAACGACTGTCCGAGGGGAGGTGATATGTGACCACAACAACCAGTGCACAGCATTGAGAAAGCAGCAGCCAGTTTCTGAGTGCCTGCGTTGTGCAGTGGGGTTCCACTGCACTGCCGGAGCCGCGGATGTCTTACGTATTCTGAGGAGCTCAAATCACTCTTGATTATGATCTGGGGTCTCACTGCACAAAGACAGAGGCCATACACAGCCCGTCAGGCCAAGTCAGGAAGACGGCATCAGTTTTGCTCCAGTTATATACCCTTTCTGCATCTGGAAGTCCTCCTGCCATCACAGAGGGATCCCCACACAGAGGCTGACAGCTGGACTTCACCCACATCCAGCAATTGAATTCGGGGGTTTCTTTCACAAGGGAAACACGACACAAGGCACCTTTAATCTCACTGCTGCCCTCCACGAAATCCCTCTCGAGGAAGCTGCAGCAACAGCAGAAAAAACAGATGCCTGTACTTACAGGGAGATCTGGATCTTGAAATACCACCACTAGACGTCCCCTTAGCTCCAGCCAACAGAGCGGAGCTGCTTCTGCAGCCCTGAGAGCCTCTTCCAGTCCGCACGCAGCACCAGCAGCAAAGGCAGGGCAGCACGGGTGAGCAGCACAAGCAGGGACGCTCGGGGACCCTGTCTCCAGCCTGGTGGCTTCCAGACCACGTTAGCTGCACGTGTGGTTTAAGCATTACGGTCACACCCCTGCCCGCCGAGCGGATACATACCTCAAGCGTTAGCACTTGGCCGAGGAGAATGGGTCCATTCAGGCCTGGTCGCAGCCTGCCTTCGCCACCCCGGCTGCTTGGGGAAAGCCCCTGAGGTGGATTTGCACCGATCCTGCTCGCAGTAGGTCTGGAGATTTCGTCCCATACCTTAATGAAGAAGCAGAGGTTCAGCTGTAAGGCAAAGCAGCCCGCACAGGAGTAATGCCAGCCCGCGCTCTGTGTGAATTGCCTCACCTTTCAGAGGAGAAACTTGTACATCCCCCACATCCTGCCTGTGACATGAGGTTAGATAAAATATGCTTAGGAGGCATGACCTGGCCTGTGGCCCGGCTGTCTGACCACAGTAACCGCACTCTTTCCTTATAAACAGGACACTGTTCCTTCTGGGTATCTGTGATTTGCTAATTCAGCTTTATTCAGCTCGCTAGACATTTTTTTAAAATGAATTTTCCAAAATCAAAGCAATGGCTGTGGAATGCTGTCGGAAAGCACTGTTTTTCCTGCAGCTTTGGTAAAATATGGAAAAATCTGCAGTTGCAAGCCACTTGAAGTGGGCTGTTCGGACACCTGAAAAGGTGTTTGCCTGGTCCTTGAGGAGACTTGCCTGTTTGAGAGGTGTGTTCATCTCCTGACACTGAAACTCACTTGCACCTTACGTCATGGCTCATGAGAGTGACATCACCACCATCATTTCAGTCACTTACAGCAGGAACAGAAGAAGCGGTGGAGAGCCGAGGTCAATTCTGCTCTAGCAGAGCATCGGAGAGCAGAGTAAATGGCCCTGGAGAGGATTTTCGTTTCCTTTCATTAACATTACTGCAGTATTCTCTCTACCAACAGTGAGTCTTGTAAATAACTCACCATGCTAGTGACCTGGACACAGTAATAAATATGCCATTAATAACCACAAGATTGTCTGCCACCTCGCTGTGCTCGGGTAGTTCACATTCTCTCAGTTACGCACTCGAGGTTGCTCACCCTCACATGAACAAGGTCTCACTTACTGCTGGTCCTTGCTCCAGCCGCATGGCAGATTACAAGCATGTACTAAGAGAACAAGCTCTTTGTAATAAATCTTCTCGTATTCCTCTTGCAGTACCCACACACTGCCACTCATTAAATACCAGCAGCCAGGACACCCTTAGGTGCTTTAGGACCATACTGGTACAGTATAAGCAGAGTTTCCCGTCTTCCAGTCAAGCCCCTGCTCAGCCAGAAAGGCTTGCAAGTCACCTCCCGAGGCGTGAGGTAACTTTCTTTGCTTCTGTGCGCTCTCTGAAATACACACGCTCTACGTTAAAGCAGGCAGAGCACACATACAGCATACACAATGATTTTCTGGGATAGGGCTAGAAGTAATAGTATTTAAACGAGAAGATTCAGGCAAAGCCTGAAGGCCTGCTTTCCAGCAGGAGGGATGATGAAGCTGTGGGGCAGAGAACCTGGGGATGACGTGGGACCTTGATCCTTGGGTGTCCTTGAAAGCAGCCCGGAGGGACATGTGCCCGCAGTTGACTCTGCTACTAAATATGCCTCCCAGTCCCATCACCCATGATACCATAGCTCCGTGGGGTAGTAGTCTTCTCCCTCTAATTTAAGATGACATATATTCCTTGTGGGGACTGTGACAACAGCAGTGGCAGGAGATGCAACTCTTTCAGACATCAGCTGGGGTTATTTTACAAGGAGAGTTTTTAGATCAAAAAGGGGGAAGAGCTAACCCATTTCTTTGTCAACTCCACCCTCTGTAAGTAGATGCCAATCATTCTTTGGACTTTGTCTCTGAATTAGAAAGGTAACCAGAAGGCATCAGATAAGAAGCTGGACACAACAAAATAGTCAAACAAAACCTGAAGGTCTTTGATAATAAACACAGGGAGTAAAGACACTTTCACATGGATTCTCATGCTTCAGCATGTAGGAAGACCTACATGGCTGAAATTTCATTTAGGAGAACAAAATGCAACACTGAGATTTTTATAACAATCTCCAGCCACTCCCTGTGGGGCTTTTCATCCCACACACAGACCACAAGCTACAGAGGTGTCATCCTTTGGGCACCACGCAAACGCAGGACAAGTGCAGGCGTGCCCTGGATGGCACCGTAATTCAAACAGAGATAAGGGAAGCAGAGAGTAAATGCAAACGCACTCTGATGACCAGAAAAATTCTGGTTTTCTTCCTAGAAAAGCTGTGGTACCACCTGAACTAAAGTGGCCTCCCAGAGCAGAGGACAACATAGCATTAGGCAACGTACATGCTGGCTAAATAAATCAAGTAAGAACTTCATCAGCACGACAAAACTAAAGACATCCCAGATAATCACAATTAAACAATTCAGTTTAAGAGCAATGCACCCACAGCACTGTTAAAGGCCATCTAAGCAAACTAAAAACAGTTTAGCTGATTTAACTTCACAGTTTATACAGCAATGCCACGCCAGCACAGCAAAGCCTGCTCAGAGCGCGGGAGTAAGCCCAGCTGCATCCCCTTGACAAGGTACCTCTGCTGGCAAAACCGAGGGGGACGCATCCATGCTGGCAGAAGCGTGCTCTGCTGCGGGGCTTGGAGGTGGCCCCAACGGGCACCGGGCACCCAGCACCGGCAGTGGCGGCAGGGCTGCTGCCCCACGCGAGACACATCCATCCCCAGCAAGTGACACCGTGTCCTTCAACAAACTTAAACTCGCTCCTGAATCCGCCCATCACGACGGCCTGCTCTGCATTCCCTCTCAAACTGAACACAGTGGGCATCAGGTCCTTCCCACCTCTCCCTCTCTTTTTCCCATGCATGCATACACGGAAGTACTAAAAATACATGCAATCCAGTGCTCCCAGGGCCATTTCTTGGGTTTTGCTTTCCAGCAGACTTCCTCCGCAGCTGCCAGCTCTTCCTCAGGTTTAAATGTGCCCTTTCACTCCAGTCACTACAGAAAGGGGAGAGTTTTCCCTTTTTCTCCAGCTAAGCAAATGAGCTGAATCTTCACAGTGCAAAACGTGGCTACATTCGTAGCAGTAGCACTAACACATGGGAGAAATGGGGGCTCAGGTGGAAAGTCTTTCAGCTCTCAGTGTCGAGGAGTAAGTCTGCTTGGACCCACAAAAGGAATTTTTTTTTTCCTTTGAACAATTCTCTCTCCTACCACTTTGATGCCCAGCTATCAGTATTCAAGCATGCAAATCTGAGCAAGCCACAAAAACAAGCGTTAAAAACCCTGGGAAGAAAGGCGCTGTTTGTACAAACTCTCCCATCCTTCTCCCAGCCTCCACCCAAAGGCTCCTCTAGCAGGTGGTAGGATGAGGTGGGAGCAGAAACATGACAGCTTATCATTACGCACCGTCTTCAGTGTTTTGCTGAGCTGGGAAGAGACAGAACATCAGGTGCATTCCCAGGCACTCTGCCAGACCGGGGCCCAAAGGGTAAACAGAAAGTAACGCACAGGATGCAAAGCATCTTTAAAAAAAAAAAAAATCAGCACCAGATGGTCAATGAAATGATCCAGAACAGGGGACTGTGAATGAACACTTCAAGCTCTGCTTTAACACCTTGTTAAACATATAAGGATCTGTGTCTTAGGAGCGGGCTGCATTCTGGGAGAGCCACGTCAGACCAAGATTTTGAAAATACTCCATCTCCTCCGCGAAACCACCGCGGCACCCGAGGACCCCGCTCCTTCCAGCGCTGCAGCAGGGCATGGTCCTTCCCTTTCTTTCCCGATCTAAACTCACTTCCAATGCCATTAAACAGTAAACCACCACAAACAGGTTTTGTCTGTTTGTTTCTTAACTGAAGCCTCATATAATACAGCGTGCAAACCCATTTGTACGCCAGTGTGGGTCGATACCATAGTTTAACACAGAGCAGCTTTGTGAAGGGAGAACAAGGATACTGCAGTGTGCTTTAGGGCTTTTGCTTCCTATGGCCAGCCCCGGATCTCTGTTCTGTGTTAATGAACGGCTGCTGTATTCTGCGTCGGGGTGGTCCGGCGGGACGGGCAGTCGTGGGACAATTCAGAGGGGAACTGCCGCATGCGAAGTTCCTCCACTTATCTGGCCGCTTCGCATGAACAATGCTGGCAAAATCACCCATGCGTATCACGAAACTCTGGAAGTCATGCTGCAGCGTTTAGGTTTCATGCTGTTTGGTTTAAAGACTCAGTGGGCAAGAAAAGGGCTCTGTTTCCCGAAGAAATAATCTCTCTTGTACCCAAGAGACAGCCGTTACAAAAGCTGTGTCTTCAGCAGGCAGCTCCAGAAGAGCTGTTGGGCTGTCGCAAGGGCTTCTCGTACACTGCGGCACGCAAGAAGCCACCCTCCCATACAAGCTAATGTTCCAGTGATTTCCATTTGGACTTGCCAGTCTCTTAGCTACTTCACGAAATACACCTCCAAAATTTGAACTCTGAAATTAAATTTCAAATGTCAGAAATTTCCATGCCCTCATCCTTGCCTTTTTCAACAGAGAAGTGTGCATTTGTTCCTTAACAGGTCACGGGCTAAAAGCCTGGGAGCTGCCAGAAGAGACTGCAACGCTGATATCGTAGGAAGGAGCCTGGGAACAGTGAGACACAGCTAAGACTGCCTGGGGATCACTTTGCAAAATGAAGTCCAGAAGACCCTCAGTGATACAAGGGAAATCAGTTCCTCTTCACCTTTCTGAAAAAGAAACGACAGTTTATCAAGTTTTGTTCGGCACAATTTTATACAATTTTAAATATCATATCATAAACTTTTGTGAGGAGGTGTGAAAATGGTGTATTAAATTCAGTCTGCTCTTAATTGATTTACTTCAGCTAAAATAACTCAAAAATCAATTATTTTTTAAAAAAAATTAAGCCACTTTCCTAACGAAATACGAGGACAGGCACTTGCACTAGTTCACTGGAAAACATTCAAACGCACAGCTTTAAATAAAAGGGTGCAGCTCTTTTCACACACACCCGGGGATACAGCCTTGCCTAAGGATGTGCGCTGGGTCCAGGGTGCTGCAGGCCAGCCCAAGGAAAACCTGGCGACGTGACCGCACGGTATTTTTCGTGCTTTCCTCCTCTCCTTTGCTTGCTGTCAGCCCTGCCTGGGCACCACGCTGCCTCCCTCAGCACACGCGGCGAGCGAGCCGTGCCTCCAGCCCCACTGGCCTCCAACAGCTGCAGTCAACCCGCTCTTATCTTCCTTCTCCCTCCCTTGAAAAAGCAAAGATAACCACCAAGCATCTTCAAAGCCAGTTACCATGCAGAAATGAGGCAGAAACCCCAAACAGAAACATTGCCGTGAACCAGATTATTTACAGGATCAGCAATGCAAACACATAGCCAGTGATCGCTCTATACTTTTAGTTTCTATTTTCTTACCTTTTTGTTTTGGCACAAGAAAGAGCTAGCATGTGACTGTAAGGTCAGGACATCTCCAGTTACAGCAGCATCTCAGAAGTGTTTTTCTAGTAAAATGATATCCTGTACAAGCCACGCTATGTAAAAAGCAGAGCAGGCACAGGGCGTGGGATACGAAACACTCCAGGCACAGAGATATCCACGCTGCCTTAAATGACCATACCCCAGCTACAGGTCCTGCCCCAAAAGCAGGACGTTAGCCCAGGCTGACCTTGGCACTGCCACGGCAAACCCCCTAGGGACACCCAAAAGAGGGAACCCCACCGGAGCGGCTGCCAAGCCCACGCAGCCTGCCCCACGCGCAGAGCTGGCACCTCGCGCCGTGTTGCAGGGGGCTCCTGGGAGACCTCTGGTTCGGGCAGATCATGTCAACGTGCCGACTTCAGCCACAGAGCGAGCAGGATGTCCTCACCCAAAACCTGGGGAGGCGACCGTCCCCACCGCACAGCCTTTCTGCCAGTGCCACCCAAAAAGTAGCTGCTTTAAATTCTGCAGGTGTTCACCAGGATTTCCCGTCTTAGGAGTGCTCCTTCCCCTTCTTTTCCGTTTGGTTTGAATCCTCAAACTGTTGGGTTTCACCCGGTTTCACAGCAGTAGCAAAACATCAGTGTAGGTTCATTACACGCAGCGGAGACACTCCAGAAGGTTCATAAACCTTTCACTAAGCTGGCCAGAGCTTCGGCTTCGTACCAAAGGGCCTGAGAACAGCTTGTCTGCTTTCCCATTTCATAAGGAGACTTCTGCACAGCTCTAGCACTGGTATTGCAGCAAGGACCTTTTGAAGCGGCTACTTGGCATGTGTTTTCTGTTTATTTTCTAATAAAAAAAAGAATCATATGCACTGAGTTTTCTAAAAAGCAATAGCACCAGCACTCAGCCACAGGGAAAAAACTGTGAAAGTCCCTGATGCTTTCTGTTAACATTACTTTCAGACAGCTTTGTTTACAAATGGAGCTGACCTCTTAATTAACTTTTTTAAGAAATAAAATCTGGGAAAGTTTATTGGTCCACTATGGCAAATACATTCTCCGAGCAACAAACGGGACTCTGATCACTTTTACTTACATCCAGACATTTCAGAAGTGGTCGAGGAGATGTTTTTCTGTTTGCAGCTAGCAGAGGGACTCACCATGGTTCATGCACTGGCTCCCGCTCCCACTAAAATTTACAGCTGAATTCACATCAATGTCACTAGGAGGAAGAGCAAGAGGGAGTACTCCTGCCAAAAATCTCACCTTCTCACATCAAGATGGCCAACCTAGAGTCTCCCTGGCTACCATAATCACATTTTAACAGCACCACCACTGCAACAAAGTGCAAGTGTTTATCAAAACCCCTCAGAAAACCCCAATTCACTTTTTTTTTTTTTTTTTTTGTAATTCGACTTTCTAATTATACTTGCAAAAAAAGACCATGAGATTGCATAGAGGTACAACCAAATGACAGCTGCCTTCCTCAAATCCCACCTGACATGCAGGCATTCCCAAAGCTGATGGGAAGCACTGTACGGTAATGTTTTCCCAGGAGAAACGCTGCCTCGCCGCGTGTTCCCAGCCCCGGGGAAGGTCTGGCCAGCGAGCAGCAGGATGAGCCCTGGCAGCCGCAGGGATTACGGCGCTGGAGGAGGACATGGAGGAGAAGGTTTAATTCCTCCCCGAGACAGACTTCAGCAAAGGCTTGAACTTCTGTCTCCTGCCTCACACCCAAGTGCTCTCCTCTCACGATTAAGTTAGTCGCCATCTGTTTTCTCCTTTTTCCTCTCGCTTTCCAGACCTTGAAAGACTGGCCGAGTGGGGAGCAGCCCCAGCAGGCAAGCTCACGGAGGTGAGCATCCAGGGGCAGCCCGAGCTGCGACTCAAAGCCAGTTGTCCCCTTACCTCCGTCCCCACCAGACAGGGTATTACCTGCTGGAATCTCCCCCCCGCCAGGTTTCTTCCTACCAACATCTATAAACTCTCCTCTTGCTTTGATGAAGAATGAAAACCAGACGTGCAAATTCCGACTTTTTCATGAGAAAATATTCCATCGCTCTTTCCTGCCAGTCCCCTTGTTGCCTTATTAACACGTACCTATTTCAGGGTTACAGATTGCCTTCACAGTAGTGGAAATTTACGTAAGAACTGTGGAACAAGGGAAGAGCATGCAACGCAACAAGGATCTAGATAAGGTGAAAATTAGGACTATCGATATTTGTACAAATGTGTTTCTATAGTATATATGATGATTTCTGCAGAACGGAGGGCATTTCCAAAAATGAAATTGTCCGGAAGGGAAAAACAGAAGAAGAAAATGAAGAAACGAGGAGACAAAATGAAGAGATTTATAAAAGAAAGGGACCTTTAAAAATACAATGGTGGGGCAGGCTATAGTGAAATTTAAACACTAGCCTGCAGTAAACGCCATGTAACAGGATCCCTGAGCACAGCCCAGCTCTGAGGGAGGTTTCAGCTCCCCTTTCCAGGCCTATCTCTTCGACCTTGCCTCTGCCACATAAACGAACTGAAATGAACATATGTTTTTAAGTTAGTTTCTAAAATAACCAGAGCGGAGCAGAAATACTGCACTGCCCACACCAGGCTCCCCCCGCCCTCCTCGGGGAAAAGAGGAGAGAAAAACCATGCGTGTTCGTCACACCAGATGAAGTGCTATGGAGACAAGGGTTTATACTGAACAGAGCCGACAAAATGGCCTGCTGGGTGCCAGCTGCGGCACGCCAAGGCTCTCAGCCCAGCCCAGCCTCACAGGGGTCCCCCAGGCACACATCGGCCCTGCCAGCGTGGCGGTCACCAGGCGTGCGGTGGGGACGTGCCCACCAACATGCAGGGCTGAGGACAGGCACTGAGAGTGGGCTGCAAGTGGACCGCGCAGGAGGGGCAGGACGTTGCTGCCCTAGCCCTCGCTCTTCTTTCACAGACAGAGGTAGGCAGACCATGTCCAAGGTGCTCCAGCTGCCAAGCAGTTGCTTTTGTCCTTCAAAGGATGCTCAAGCAGCCTGAGAGGTGCCCTGATGGGCTCCTTCCTAAAGAGCAAGGATCCGGGAGTTTTAATCACAATAACAACTAAAAAGCTATTTAGAAGCAAAGAGACATGAATGGATCTGGCAAGGAACAGGCACAGGCAGGGGATTAAGAGTGGATAAAATCAGCTGCTTCCCAGAGAGACAAGAGACAGCAAAAAGAGCAGGAGCCCATTTCATTTTGATTGATCCCAACAAAGGCAATTTCTGTTTCAAAATCAAAAGATGAAGGAAATCATCACAATGAAGACATCTAGTCTTAAAAGCTGTTCCTTATCGTATCTTATTCCACACTGAGCAGACACTGTAACCTCAGGGCTGGTTAAAATAAATAAACTTTATTTCCAAGTTTATAGCCCAAGGGACAGGTTTGTGCCTTGGGAAGACAGGGAAAGCACAGGGCTCTGGCAGCCTCCAGCCTTTTACTCCCAGTTTGTCTCTCTCCCCGTGCTGCATACAACTCAAAGCAAATCCTATGACCCAGCATCAATGTTTTCCTGTAGTTCCTCTACGTATTTCTCATCTTGTTGCAAGCACACTGTTACCTGTGAAAGCCAACTGTGAGTGCATCTACATTCACGGGTCTCCTGACCACCCTAAACAGCGAGCCCTGCAGAGCCTTTTCATTTCACAGAGCTACAAATCCAAGCTGATGAAAAAAGAAGAATAAAAGGCATTTTACTCCCATGTCTACAAAAAACAGAACAATATACCTGAAATGTTAGCTTGGCTTCTCATGCCACTCCACGAAATTCAGACATATGGACTATTCAATAATTATTGCTATACTGGCAAGGGGGTTCTCTCATTTCTCAGTATGGAGACTTGATAGTTTTCAGGAAGGACTATCTGAAAGACACACCATCAAATTGGAAGGAGAACCCAAAACCTTCTGTCTAAAATGTCACTTACTGAGACTACAAGTAAAATTTAAAATACATATATAAGTGAAAGAAGCTAGGAAAAATAATTTTCCATTTCGGAACTTTTTTTTTGTTGTCTTCCCACAACAGCATGCGCACAACTTGAATCGCCATCACAGCATAGGGCCGGCATCAGAAGAGCATATACACCTATTTTTTTCAAAATGATTAAAAGCTTCAGGATCAAGTACTTCAAAGGCGCTTTGCCAACAATAGAAAAAAATAACTTTGCAAAATTTTAAAAAGCTTAAATTGGCAACATCTCTTTCATTGGTTTTAAAACGCTTAATAAAAGTTTAATGATACAGTCCTACCCTAGGGCCACTGTTAATCCATTATGGCTATGACAGATACTAAATAACCTGTGGAAGCTGGAAAAGAACACTTTGTCCTTTATTTCCCCACCTATTAATGTTTACTAAAGTAATTACAGAAGATTTAATAAATCATCTCAGAAAAAAAGAAGTTGCTGCAAGATCCCCTTTCTTGTCTTGACAGGCAGCCCATGAGTTACTCTGGGTTCCATCCCCAGCTCTGCTCCCCCTGCTTTTCCACTCTTACGCAAACAAGGAATTGCTTGCCTGCCTCCATTTCCTAATCTGAAATTGGATCGCTACCGTTTGATTCGCAGAGATGCTACATACACAATTCCTCAGACAGAGGAAGTTTTCGAGCACAGAACAGCATGCTGCCTCACTGCATGAGATGACATGAGGCATGGGATAGTGGTGGAGTGGAAGGACAGACCTTTAATAAAAGGCAGATACTCGAGCGTAAGCTTGAATAAACCTGACAATGAGGTTCAAATGAGCAAGGTAGTCTGGAAGACCAGCGACAGACTGGCAGTGCTTGGCAGAACATGACAAGCATGTTACACAATACACCAGGAGATTTCCCAATCTTCCAATGTACATGTGAACACCAAAAATTCAGTGGCAACATGGGAAAAGAAAAGCAGAAGATGAAAAAAAAGGGTGGTTCTTTTGTTTGTTTGTTTGTTTTTACCTGTACTGCAAAGCAGACAAAAAGAATGGCTGTTATCAGCTGAAAGGGTTCTGAGAGGACAAAACCCTTGCGGTCAGTGAGCAGCACCTTGGTAATAGACAGGGAATGAGAAGTTGAACACAGCTGTAAGTCCAGCCAGCCCCGCTAAAACCTCTGCTCGTAACACACAGGCACCCTCTCCCCCAGCTGCCCAGACGGAGACTTCGGCACACAGAGAGCTCTGCCGGCAGGCCAGCTCCAGGAAAAGGGCTAGCCCACACAAAACCGAGCTTCTCCAGTCTTTTACAGCACTCTGACACACTTTAAAAAGCATGCAGGTAGACTGAAAGGCATCAGTAGGCTACTTGAAAGCCTACTCTTCCAAATTCCCTGTTTCTACTCACAGAAGACATTTCCCACTAGCGGGAGGCACCAGCAAAGCCCACAGTGCCACCTATTTTTAAAGCATTCAGAGGAAATACCTGCAAGCGAAGCAACAGCAGGCTGTTAGGCTTTACTTGCAGGGGTCTCCTTCCAAGCTAACAGTTTCCTCCTCCCAACATTGGCTCTGGCCCAGGTGAGATGTACTTCACAGAAGGAACCTCCACAGCAGGGACCTGAAGTTGGAAGTGCTGTGATCAGTGGGGACTGGACACTTTGGCAGTTCCATCTCCAAACCTGTGTTGCTTTCACCCTTTGGAAAAGTACAAGATAGGGGAAAAAGCTTGCAAGTGCTTATGCCCTGCTATTTTATCTTGACACTGTTTGCCAGGTGTTGTGCCATGGAAAATCTTGGTGCTTTTTTGCATGCTGTTCCAGTTGCAACAAAGATGCCTGTGTGGCTCTGCTGCAATTAGTCAGACGTCTGCTTGTTGCTGGAGGCAAGGAAAGAAACAACATGCCAGCAAGACTCTTAAAGAAGGTAACACAGAAAACATCTGTTTATTCATTGCAAGGAAGTAAAATGATAGCTCATCAGAGCTGAACTAAACAAACCTCATGTACAGCCGTAAGGTGGACCCAAGAGAAACATGTGTCAGGTTATGTGTTAGGTAAACCAAGGAGAGGGCTGGAGGAGTAGTGCTGCACTGAGGTAAGGTGAGCCCCCCACCTAGCTCTATATGAAGAAAAATCCTCAAGAAAACATCAGACTGGGGGAACGTGTTGAGAGATGTGGCGATGCTTCTTACCCTGTCCCAAGAGCCGGATTTGAAATAAGTGACTCACATGGAGGCACGGCTGTCTCAGTGAGTCATTTGCATTGAATCAGGAGGAAAGCAAAACAGAACAAAACAAAACCACGACCCCCCCAAAACACCTTAGCCACTTGATACAGGCATCCACATCTTCCCACCGTGGCTATTACATTTTGATAAAGCAGAGACCTGACAGGGAGGGAGCCACCACCGCTCCTCCAGCCCCTGGCCTCTGTCAGGGAGAGGGGCTGTGAGGGCACGGCCAGACCTTCTCCGGCAGCTCCTTCTGCAAGGGCTTATTCAGAGCTGAGCGCAATGCGCGAAGTATTTTCCACCAGCATCAAGTGGATGGCATACTGGAAATCCTCAAGACAGGGATTTGCAGAATGCCAAAGGAAAGATCCTTATAACGGGCAGGATCAAATAGCCAGCCAGACTAAATGAGGTGAGATATGAGGATGCTTACTTAGGGCCAAAGGTTAATGCCTCCCCACATGACGAGGGCCGGTATCTGAGGAATCCAGAGGCCACCATGCAGCTACTGACCTTTGCCTGGGGAGCTGAGAGATGGTGCTCACCAGCTTCAGGGTCATGCATGTGCCACAGCAGAGACAGTCTGGAGCAGAAACTGAGATACTGTTGCTAGAAGAAAGTGATAACATCAGTAAACAGACATGGGAAAAAATAAGCTGCTTCTGGCTTGATTCATTGCAAGCCCGGCTAACACCGGACTCGAGTACAAGGACAGTGCCCGAAAGATGGCAGGCTCCTGAGACAGTGCCCCTGCGGCACCCATGTGAACGACGCTGGTAAAGGACTAGAAGGATTACCTTTGCGAAGGATTACTTTTTCAAACAGAGCATCTCTTTCTCTCCCCTGACAGCTCCCAGTCCTCCAAAGGATGACGCCCTGGAGCCTTACTGAGGAACCCAGCAGCCAAAACGGACCCCAAAGGGGAGCGGACACGCTTTCGGGGCTGCGCTGCCGGTGTCGGCCACCCTCCTGCTGTGCCACAGGAAACACGGCGGCAGTGCCCGAACAGCCCAGCTAATTTCCCTCTCCTTCGGCTGCGGAGACGTCCAGCTGTCCCGCGTGGCCGCTGCCTCATACAGCACCCACCGCAGACGCACGTGGCCACGACAGCCCCAGAAGAGGGCTGAACGGTTGCGCGGGCGTTTGCTATGCATGCGAGCCCCGGCCTGGCAGAGCACCCAGTGACACCAAACGGTGAGATCCGTGCCAGCGCGCGCGTTCAAGGCAACGCCGCANGGTGACACCGCACGGCGTGCCAGCGCGCGTTCAAGGCAACGCCGCAGCCCCAGGCTCCGCGCCAGCTCCGAGGCGGCACAGGGACGGGGATGGGGACGGACAGGGCTGGCCATCGCGGGGCCGGCCCACGGGGAAGCCCCCGCGCCTGGCCCGGTGCGAGCGCAGCCCCGCGGCCGCAGGATAATACATAGCAGCTGCTGGCGTTCCTCCTGTGCCCTAGGAGCGATCAAAGCCCAGCACTGACTTTTCCAGCGTTACTAAGAGCAATGGAACAGCGTCAAGGATACCTAGGAATTTCCCTTTTATCACAGCTGTAGCCACAGCGCGTTTATAGGAAGCAGAAGGGATAAGCGGCCCAGTCGTCAAGTATTTTCCTAATTCTCTCCACAGGCACAAGTGGTAGGCACATTTTCTCCCTCTCCTCGTGCTCTCCTTACGGATCCAGCAGAAGTGTTGTACCAGTGCTGGAAAAATGGGGCCAGCTGAGGTTTTTGGAGGTTGTGTATTTCTTTCTGGGTCTTCCAGTGAAAAGTTTCAGCAAAAGCACACATGTATTATACTCCAGTACTACAGAGCTGGAAGTCAGACACAATTTGAAAGCAAAATTTAGGCCTTCAAGGCAGGATTTACCCAGAACAAATCCTTAGCAGACATAAAAATTATTTAAATAAACCAGAACATGTCACGTAAGTGTTTCGTTGTTTGCAAAGTAGCTTACATGCAACAGTGGGAGCAAGGGGAAAAGTGTTTGCGTAAAAACTAAGAAGGCCCATTACATTGCACTTCCCAACAAAGCCCAGGCTGTTATCCCGTCTGTAATCAGTCTCGTTGTGCAACAAACATGATCAAAGGGAAAAGATCATGAACGCTCCCATACGAGAAAACCCTTGGCCACTGAGAGAGGGAATTACCCAGGCAATATAAGGTATCACTCATCTCGCTGGGTGTCCTTGAGAACTATACCATGGCGTACGGGAAGATAATTAGAAGCTGAGAATAAAGCGTGAGTGGATGCTGCAACTTTTTTTTTTTTCCAGAGGAAAAGCTCAGTTTAGACCATTTGTTTCCATACTGAAAAAAGTGGTTAGAAAAAAAAAACTCACTTCATTTACAGTAGCCCTACAAAACACTACACAGACTTATTTCTTAGAATTAAGAAGAGAGATTGGAAGTTTCTCTTTGGATGTACTACTGTATCATATTTAGTGAGGAAAAAGGAAAAGAAACATTGGTCTTGACACATGCCACCAAAACATCTAAGCTAAATAGTTGTAAATATATATTATAAATAGATATTCCACACGCACAATAGACACACGCTAGTCTATATGAGTTATTAAAGGACTAGGCTGAAAATATGCAGACTTCAAGACCACGTTTTAAGAAATTTTAACTAAAAACACATGCAGAGTATGCATTCTAGCAGATAATTACACATAGTGAAGCACAGCTCATACAGGAAATAGAAACAGTTGAGCAACATGCATTTTTTATCTAATAGAGAAACACATACATTACAAAAGCGCTTCCTATTTTCCTTCTAAGAAAGCTAATTTTTAGGCACTACAGGTCACTCACCTCTAGAAACTCACTAATCTAATCTACAATGTGTAAACACACCTGAATTTACAAGATCCAAGAGAATGCTATTTTTAACATCTTCCCTTGTTCAAACCATCAGCTTACTTAAAAAAAAAGAAGGGCAACCCACAAATCTCAGAAGAAGACATGAAACCTAAAGGCCCATCCTTTCCAGTCAACAACTCTTTATCATTCCCATCTTTTATCTTCCAAAATCCAGGGAGGCTACATGTAAACGCCCCACCACATTTTCTCCCGTTCCCAGGATACTCAGCAATTCGATACAAAATGAGAAAAGGGGTGATCGCTTCACTTTAAAAGTCTGCTGACAAATTTTGTTCAGCTAAGACGGCAATTAGGCACTTTTTTACCTGGGATTTCTACTAGTTTTTAACAGTAAGAAACCTCAGCTGTCTGATCTACTTTTCCTTTAAAAACTTGTATTAAATTTTTCTTTATACTTTTAATCTGTTTGTGTGTATATACAGGGGGAAAAAGCATTTAAGTATAAACTGCTGCTTTTCAAAACCCTATTCTTTACCGGTCTGAGCTGACTAATGCAGTTATACAACTGTGCCATCAATCCAGGAATCGTGAATCCACCTTAGTTGCTTTTTAAGGTGTTTTTGTGTGCTTTACAAGCCTTGCTAGAGGCTGCGGACTTGTGCTGATAGGATGGTAATTCTCATTACTTGCTACTAAGGCCAGGCTGAAACCTCATTGTTTTTGTTTCCTAGAGAAAGAACTGAGATCACATCTGCATTTTATAAAAGCTCCTGAATACTTGCTGATCAACAACAACCAGCAGCCAAAGCTTTGCCTCCAGAAATTTGCATTGTTTTTCAGTTGGAGTTGCTAGATACTATGTCCTCGTAAAAAGTCTGGTTAAGTCATTTAAGCTCTGAAACTGAGAACTGTACTTCCCTGAACAGCTAACATTAATTGTTACTAACAAGAATTATATGCAAAGAGCTATAGACTGCACTGTTCGGCTTCCTTCGTTCTTTAAAGGATACTCATCATCGACCTAAAATCCACTAGTATTTCTAGCTTTTGTGAAACAAGGCTATTTCAAGCTAGTAACTCAGACACAAATGGGGAAAAAAAATGCATTTTCCTATCTGTTTCCTGTGTTTTACTATAAAATCTGTGCAAGCATTAAAACAGTAGGGTAGGGAGCTGGAGCTGCGATGGGAATTAAAAAGTCGCATGTGTAAAAGTGTTCGCACTATTTGCTGTTGGTTAGGGATGGGGGGAGGACAAACCCCTCTGCCTCTCTGCAATTTCTCTGACCAGCACGTGGGCTGAATTTTACAAGGACCGGTCTAGCAGTGACACCAGAAGGGAGGTGGCTGATGCCTGCTGCCCCAGGGCTGCCGGTCACCCCTGCCCGCCAAGCGCCGGGGGCAGGGCAGGAGGGCCTGGGGCTGCCTGGTTCTCCTGGAGAACCTACAGCTGGAGGCTCTCCTGCTCCAGCTCCCTCTTTTGTTAATTACGGCAAGTCCATCGGTCGCTGAGGGCTATCGCGCACCAGGCTAGCGCACCCCTGCCAGAGAGGCTCCTTGCACTTGCTCACGTGCCCAGCACAGGCACCGCAGGCACGGTCGTGCTGTGCTTAGCTCGGGACCACGCGCAGCTCAGAGCACACAGCTCTGACGCCACAGCGCACGAGCAAGCTGGTTGTGCCCCGAGCCCAGGGCAAATGTGCCGTACATCCCCCGCAAGCTGCTGGATTAGGGTGAATTATTGGAAAAGCGGGTTCTGGGGTGGACTTGAGTGTGGGAGCTCAGGGGTAGGAGCCAGCCAGGGCAGCAGGGCCCCTTCATGGGACACCAGTAGGGGGCTGGAGAGGGAGAGGCCCCCGAGTACCCTCTGCCACCTCAGACTTCTCTACTCACCCCACTTCCATCTCGCTCCATGTATTTCTCTGATGGAAACACAGCAGAAGTAGGACTATAGCTAAAAGACGCGGCAGGCTGTTCCATGCACTGGCATTGACTTGTCCTCCTACGAACACACAGCGTGCTTAGGCATGGTTGGCACGGAGAGAGGAGATAAGAGCTTCTCCTGTAGCAAGCAAACGGTAGCCGGTTACACGGAAACAACGGGCAGGCACAGAGGAGGTCACTGGCCTCCCTTCCTCCCCATCACAAGGAAATACCTGCACCCCCAGGCACCCGCAGCTTACGACAGCACGAGGACAGGGTTTAGCAGGTCCAAGCTGCCTGCAGTACCTACAGCCAGGCTGTAGTTTGCCCCAGCTTTGCTTCAGTCACCTCACAGCTAGATCTTTGCAATACATTGTCCAGGTAAAGCAGGGGTAGTCAAAAAGCCTCTGCTGTGCTCAGTTCACTTCCCAAGGAGCATTTTCCACCACAGCGTGCTACCTTTGTCCTGCAGCACGTACTTGCCATCTAGCAGCTTTTGGGCAGGCATCAAGTGGGGTTGCACTCAGGTTGCACTCAGTCAGGAGCTGCTTGGCAGGTTCCTACCAGCAAAAGTGGCAATTTTTCCATCTCCACTGGAGACCCTTGCAGGTGTCCAACCTGTAACGCTGATGTAAAAGGCTGTCTTAGTAGGGTGTTCTTCAGGCAGACCCCCAGCCTCAACAGCCACTACTTTTTCCCCAAATGGAAACTAGCACGCACCTATTGACTTCAGGAACCCTGCAAAGATAGCTTACGTGATGGATCCGTTAACCTCTCTTCAAACTGCAGACTTGCTGAACTACGAGCACGCACAGAAAGCTAAGTGTGGTATTACAAGAGCGAAAATAACCTGCCACACAAAGGACACTGCTATGGCAGAGGAATAACATTCTCTGAGGGCTTAACTTCAGGTTGATCTAGGAAGACACGGAAGGCCATACATTCAAAATCAGAGGGGAAAACAGCACAGGCGCAGCTGCAGGACACAAAGCAGCTGGCTCAGGACAGGGAACACCTTTGCAGCGCAGCATTAAAGGCATAGCCCCGAGTGGATTATGAGGGTCAGAATGGACAGCAAGAGCCGTGGGCTGGATTTCATACAAGGCATTGTCCCCTTCTGGGATATTGGCGATAGGAAATGCATACATTTTTTCCGCAGTGGAGCAGAACTAGTCTGCAAGGAACTTGAGCCCATTCACTGTAATTTGGGACTCACGCTGAGGCAGGGGAACTATTCACCAACCTCCGGTCTGGGATTTTCTTCATTCCTTCCCTGTCCCTGAAGCAGTGGTTTCCAACCTGTGTTTCCTAGCCTGCAGAAAGGAGGGGTGAAACCGTCCCCAGAGGACACAAAGAGAGCCCCGTGGGAACCCTTTTTTTTTTTTTTCCCTTAAAAAAAAAAAAAAGCAGCCTTCACCCCTCCGTGGGAAACCTTCCGAAATCTGCGCCCCCAAAGCCTGGGAAGCCCCGGAGGGGAGGGGGGGAGGCACGGGCAGGACGCGGAGCCCCGAGGGGCCGCAGCAGATGCAGGAGGCGCCGCGGCCCCGCGCTTACCGGCCCGCCTCGAGATTCCCACGGAGCAGCCGCTGTCCCGCGCGCAGCCCGGCCGCTTCTGGCGGCGCGACCCCGCGGGGGGCGCAGCGCGGGGCCGGGCCG
>VXAL01015729.1:309231-444917 GCA_013399475.1 Chauna torquata
TGGCGGGGCGGCCCCGAGCCCGCCGTTCCGAGCCCCCCCGGGCGGGGACGCCGGGCTTCGGCTCCCCCGGGCTGGCCCCGCTGCTGCCCCCGGCGCAGATAAGATGAGGGATTTCGGACCGTCTTGCAGCTGGCCCCGACACTTTCCAAGGAATGTTCCTGAAACAAAGACCCAAATTCCTGCATCCTGCGGCTCCCACAGCTGACTGCCAGCGGCCAAACCACTCTCAAATATTCTGCATCCTTCGGTTTTGTGTGTCCTGGGCAGGCATCCCATCTAACTGTCGCAGTTTCTGCTGCATCAAGGCCGTGGAAGCACACCTGATGCTTCTTCCCTCCGCACCTGAGAATGCGAAGGCAACTTGCTGGCTGCCGCCTTTCACTCTCCTAAATGGACTGATTTTTCAGCAGTTCTTTTTTGTTTGTTTGAAGAGTAGTGAAAGAGAGAGTGTTGCCAGAACCCTTCTTGTGTAATCATATCAGAGTTGAGATGCAATATTGTGTGCATGACTCCACATACCGCAAGGTATTTAAAAATACCTTTTTAAAGAAAACTCTTGATTAAAGCTGCTTAACAACCACTAAAGGTACTGTGGTACATTAATTAAATGTCAAAGAAGATGTTCAACAAACGCTGCTGCAGGCGGTGTACAAGTGATGCAGGAGCAGTGTAAGAAACCCCCAGAGCGGCCGATCTCCCTGGCTAGCAACACTGGCTCGCATAGGGAGAATCAGTGGGAATCTGCAGTTTCAGAGGCTGAGCACCGTCCCCCACATCACTAGAGTTCCTGGAGATAATTTTAGCTAGTGGTGTTCTTTGCACAAGGGTTAGCGAAACAAAATGAGGCTCTCTCACAGGAGCTTTAATGTACCAAAGCAGAATGTTGCATAATTCGGTGACAAAATAGCTCTGAGCAAACTTGAAGCATCTCTTTCCAGATTTGCGTGTCATGCCCCCAGCCCTCGAGGTGCCGTTTCACAGCAGTTTTAAGCTGACAAAGACGAGGCTGCCAGCAGAAGGGGTGCCCCGGCCTTGCCGCGCTTCCCACCCGCAGCCTGGCGAGCTCTGGCCCGATGCTGTGGCATTATTTAGCTAAAGCAGGCTGCTCAGAGCAGCAGCAACCTGCCAGAGCTGAGCGGGGAGGCGATGGGATTCCCTGTCCAGAGGCAGCCTTTTCGGCAAGGCAGTAATCCTGCTAAGGGTTCGCTCTGCAGAAGGTCCGATGTCCTAAAAGCAGCACAGCAGCAGTCCCGCTCCTTCTGCTCCAGCCCTGCAAAATCCTGCGCCCTCCTTTGCCCGCCCGTGGGTCAGGGTGGACGGCGAGCCTTTCCACGGAGCTCATACAGCAAAAATCAACCATTTTTAGGTAGGGGTGGTTTCCAGCTGAACTAGCCCAAGGGAAGTGGCTTTTTGCATGTGCCTCCTTTGTTTTCTGGTGACAGAAGGGGAGGACAGGGCAGGACAATGCAGACAGGACATTGCTATGGCAACCCCAATTTAGAGCAATTGCAGCTGCTGTGTAACGGCACCCTCCCTGGGGATGGGTACACATCCCAGCCACCCGTTCTCCCTCCATCCCTCCACCTTTGTAGGAGTTTGGTTCCCCGAGCTGTCTCTGTCTTTGCACATGATAAACGCGTTAGAAAGTTACGGGTGGGAGGAGGGGCTGAGAAGAGGTAGCGAAGCACTGATAAGGCACTTGCAAAAGTCTCGTTTTCTCAGGAGACCAGGTGAGACACTACGTGTTGTTGTGGAGGCACTGGGCTGAAGCCTTATGCTAGGAATCGGATGGCATGTTTGAGTCAGGGAGCTTGCCGGGGAGGGCAGCTGGGGAAACGTGGTAGTGGAGTGCTGCAGGACTTGTTGCAGGTTTTTTTTTGTTTTGTTTGCTGCTACTGATCAGTGATGGGGCAGGACGTTTAAGTGGGTCACGGCTTAAAGTCTGTCCATCTCAAACAGGCTGCCTTGCCGATAGGGGGGCGGAGGGGCTTCTGTCAACATCTTGCTGTGGCGGCAAAGCGTGGCTGAGCTGGGACGAGCTGCTCTGCCGAGCGCTGACTTGTGTCTGGCGCAGCTTCCACCAGGATGCCTGGCAAGGTTTCCATCCTGTTCCTCCTGCCTAGAGAGTTGAAAGGGTTTGTGGCAACTAGGGACCGTTTCAAGGTTTACCTTAGCAAGCAAGGCTATAAACCAGCACTAACATGTTTCCCTTAAAATGGTTAGCTGTAGCCTTTTGTGGCTGAATTGCTTAAGAAGCAGCATCTGAGCCACCCGTTCTCCAGTGGTGGGGGCAGGCAGCTGGTGGTGGTAACGGTGCCAGCCGTCCCGAGCACACTATTTCTGCTCATGAGTCAGATCTCTGCGACATAAAGTCATTTTGTGCTTTGATATAAAATGCAGAGCCGCTCGCTTGTCAGATTATTCATCTTGCTCATGGAGGCAGATTTTTTTCAAAGGTTATTCACCCTGGCACCTCCATGTCAGAGCGGCTTGTCCAAAACAAATCTGTTTTCTCAATCTTGCGCTATAGCCCAGTAGCTCGTAACGAGCCCAGAGCGTTCTTCCTGAAGTGCAGGAATGCGCTCGCTGGTTAAGCAAACCAGGCATATCTAGTTAGCCACGGAGCAGGGAAATCTGTTTCTCCGATGGCTGGTTACAAGAAAACAGAGGCAGGAGGCCAGCTTTCATGCTTAGGGCTTTGTCTGGGTAAACTGCACAGCAGTGCTTTCAGAATTGAAATGTGTCAGCAGCTCGCCTAGCTCATCTCAAATAACTTAATTGTTCTCCTGAAGAGTACTTGGGAAGATAAGTCATGCTTCTGCAGTTGTGAAACACCGAACAAAAAATAAAATCTGTTGACCTAAGTTTGGTCCCGTGTACAAGTTTACTGACTCAATGAAGCACATTGCTCAGCTGGAGCAGAGCTGGACCGCTGTGGAAGAGGTCTATTTGATAATGAGATTACTTTCATGGAAAGCTCTTTCCCCTCAGGTAAAGGAGGGTTTTTCTTCTGACTGGATACAAGTTGAGCTAATTCCTTGAGACTGAACACTGGTAGTGCAATGCTGGGAGTTTCTTGTTGTTTTATTCTCCTAGCACAGCAAGAAAATACAATGAATCTGCTTGCTATCAGCTCATCTCCTAGCAGAAATAAAGGAATCTTCACTGGGTCACAGAATTAGTGATAAATTAGGACTGTTTGTCAAAAAAGCACTTAGAAATCATTTTTGCTGCTTTAAGTGGTGTTTCGTATTCTTTTTTTCAAAGGAATGCTAATAACTGTTTTACCAAAAAGCTTAGTTTGCTTTTTGGGGCAGATTCCAGTGCATTGAAGTTGGTTTTGTGCTCTTCTTCACAGAGGGAAGGAAATGAGTAGAGTCTTGCCTACCGTAAATTTGTCTGTTCATCCTAGCAAGGATGGACTCAAGCAAGACATTGAAAATCTCGGTCGCCTACTCCTTCTCCTTTTCTCTCTTCCCTTCTCCCCAAGGTCTCCTCTCCTCACAGGCTTGGGAGGGAACCACAGTGGGAGCAGTGAGTCTGGACTATCAAGGCCCTCCAGACGGCTTTAAAATTTGAGGCCAGTTCTGCCTCTGTCTGGCTGCGCGGATCCTTCTGGCAAAGCCCTGCGCGTGCAGGAGCCGCTCTGCCAAGGCTCCGCATCCAGCTTTCCCTCCCCGAGGGCCCCCAAGCCACTGACCCAATTCTTGGGGGTATTGAATGGCTGGGGAGGGAGGAGGCAGAGGGCAGCCCCAGGGGGGCGGGAGAGGAGGACGGAGGAGGGCAGCCCCCACAGCAAGCCCGTGGCATCGCCCCGTGCGGCTGCAGAGCCGGATCACCCCCCTGGGCTCCCACCACATCCCTGCACTGGCACTCGGTTCCCAGTGCAGCCGGCAAGTGGTACCCACACCTGGTGGGGAGCGGGTGGGGTGCGGGGACGGGCAGGCTCGGAGGGGAAAGGTGCTAAAAACGCTCCTAAATCCTGGAAATCCTACGCCTCGTTAAAACTGCACTTATGCCTGCTTCACTTCATAACTCATCCCTGTCAACGCAGCTAAGATCATCAGCCCAGTGCCTCCACATAAATACTCGCTGTCTCCCTGGAAGGTCAAGGGGCCTTGGCCGCAGATCCTCTCCTGCCTTCCTGTTTTGACTGAGGGAGGAGAGGGCTTGGAGGGAAGGTTGTAGCAACCACACTGTACACAGGCACTGCTTCTGAAACATAAGATTGGGCAAAGCGCTCAAGAATAGCACTGGGTGAGGGCTTTTGGCAAGTTGCGACTTTGCTAAAAATGAGGTTCTGAGGTAGCCAAATCCATTCATAAATTGGAAGCAGTTTTGTGGAATAGTTTCAGGCAAAACAAATGGCAAAGCATTTCATTTTGGGCACTGGCAGTACAAGCTGAGGAATCAAAGGATTATTAAAGTAGTTGGAGGGAGCATTTGCCTTTCCCCGAATAGCCCGCTGGTTAGGGAATCCACACGGGTGGTGGGAAACCAGATTTAGTCCTCTCCTCTGCCTCCAGTGATCAAATTCATATCGCACAGCCCAGGGAAATAACGTGATTATGGGGTTATGTGATAGCTTGACAGGGGTGAGAAGAACCACGCACACGTCGGAGCAGGAGGAGCGTCCATCCCACAGGAAAGCCCATTGCCCACCAGCACCACAGCTTTGGCTGCCGAAGAGCTCTGTATGACTTCTCACCAGGCAGGAGAGACCTGTGCCCCAAATCCCTAACAGCCACAAGGTCACCCTTGTGAGTGTGAGCCTGGGTTTTGCTTAAAATGAAATGGCTGGTTTGAATCAGGGAAAGGAAACATTTGTCCAGGGCTTCCGCATCCAATCTGAGTGACCAAGTGAAAAATCTCTTTTGGATAAATAAAAACACTGTTTTGACACCCTACATCCCTTTCTACACCCAAGGTAGAAGCTGAACAGATTCATTTTTTTGCTGTATAGTCCCAGCAACCCCTAGTGCTCTCATAGGAGCTCTTATGCCAAAAATGTTCCTCGCACAAGGGTATGCACACACAAACTATTTCACTCACCCCTAAGGGCGTGGGTTGCATCTCTGCCGCAGGCTGCCCTTCACTGGAGCTGGCTGTAGGCTACCCTGAAGTCAAAAGAGGTAACAGCTGACTTGTCCCCGTGGTAAGATCTGGATCTCTGAGCTGCAGTACAGGGGTATTACGATTTAATTCCCTCTGTTTTCCTCCTGGCCAGCACCAGCTTCTGAAACATGATTGAATGGAGATGGCAATGATTTTAGTTGACTCGTAGAGGAAGTCACCTGGCTTGACCCAAAGCTATGAAATGGATTGGGTATAGAAAGTCCCGGTCAGGAGCAATACCCAAGATCTCTGGAGACAGGGTTGAAGCTTGAAGGCTTCCACTTGCTGATCTCCTCTCTATGAATTTCTCCTTCTCCAAATCCAAACTTTCTTCTTCATCCCAAGGTAAACCTTCCACTCTGCTATGAGATTTTTACTTGAAAGACACAATAGAGGCAGGAGCAGGAACAGCCATAACATGCACATGTCCTTACAACCTTAGCTTACTTCCCACAAAACATTATTAAAGAGTAAAAAATACCACAGTCCTTTTAACATGAACAGTTACACACAGATACGCATTTGAACTCAGCAAGTACCGAGAGTCTGAAGTTAGCTCTGTAATGAACCTGCACAAAATCACCACAGATGTTGGCCAGGGAGACATTTTGCCTTTTTCATCACTAAAAAAGGTATCGGGAACCCAATTTAAAAAGAGTGAGGGGGAGTCAGCTGAGATACTTGGCTGTGGAGGCTCACACTTATGTCCTGAACTTAAGAAGTGAAGTAAGTTCCCAGAACAAGGTTTTTTTTTAAAAGTCGTGGGGCCGTATCCCCAAAGCAGCATTTCCAGAGGACGTTGTGCCCCTTTACAGTCCCCATTGTGACCACTGGTGGCTTTCTCAAGCCGTTTGCCTTTTAAGCAGCAGCACCTCCTCATGGGTACTAGTTCTCCTTATCCCAAGGGAGCACATGGGAGCAGCAGAGCACCCAGCAACACGCTGCCTCTCAGGGCTGGGATTTCTGAGGTGTCTCTCAGGGTGGCCTTGGTCTCTGAGGATATCCTAAAACCGTACTCCCAAGGCGAGACCTGCACGCTTGAGGCAAGGGCGGGAGGAAAGGAGGCACATTACTGCAGCCCGGGGAGAAAGCTGCGCCTGCTCTGCGACACCTGCAAGATGGCTCCTGGCCTGCCTATCAGGAAACCATTAGCCTAGCCTTCAGGCTGAACAATATTTATCCCAAAACCACGCCTTTGTAGCCAGATCACTCACGGAGAAAGTTGTGACTCGGTTGGTTTCATGCTTAGAGGACCAGACTGTACCCTGGCAATTCTGCTTGCACAGACTGCAAGCAGCACGCCTCGCCTTCTGTTACGGGCATCCTGGCGCTGAGTGACGCCTTCGTTGCTTCGTCTCTCAGATTTTACTCCTTATTCCTTGACTAAGTCACAGTTGCTGGCAAGACCTGGTTGCCAGGAGCGGATAAAGGCAGGATTTCTTAGTATTTGGTCCCCAGATGCCGCGATGAGGCAGTAGCAGGCGCCAGCTTTTAGCAGGCAGCAGAACAACGTGGCTCTCCGGCAGGAGAGCAGCCTTTGGCTTGGAAGCACAATCAAAAGCGCCGTAAGTAAGAAGTGACAGGAGAAGGAGTCTGTGTGAGGCTTTAAGAAACTGCAGTGACTCTGGGCTGTATTACTGCCTTAATCCATCCCTGCTTTTTGCTACAGAGATGGCAAGTATGCCAGAGGATGAGGGATGAACACTTGAGGTAATGCTCTCACGGGTTGTCCTTCTCATCGCAAATAAATGAGGGTACTGAGTAGAAAAATGCACTAAATCCAGTGGTTCTCAAACAAATCCTGCTTTCATCACTGACTTTTGCTAAAAATCTTAAAGCTACATGACACAGTTTAAAGTTCCCTATCATATATGCTTTAATGGCATTTGCCACTAACGAAAAGCAGAGTTCCTTTACCTTGCAGATAATCAGAGTCTTTTCCACTCTGCCATACAACTTTTCTGCTCTGCCACTGGAACAGCCTTGCTACGTTTCTGTGCCTCCAATGCTTTCTCCTTGGTGTTCAGCCATGACCTCTCCTCCCCTGCCTGCAACCACCTCTTGACGCCTCAGTTCCTGCTAGCTCCCTGTAATCTCATGTTATATAATGGAACGTTTTTGGCTGGCATCAGTGCAAGATTGCATCTCTAACTCATTAAGAAAGTAAAATTAAGTCATCTAATTACAAAAAAAAACTAGTAGTCAGACAAGGCGGCTGTTTTTTTTTCTGATACATGGCAAGCTCAAAAATTCCTACCTTTTGTGTAAGAACTGTTCTTTTACTGGTAAAGTTGGATTTTGAAGTTGGATTTGACAAGATGACTTACCCTCTGTCAAGCTGGAGGAAAGATTCTTGCATACAACTTTCTTGAGGATGTAAGCTGTGTTTCCATGAGTTTTATTTGCACAAAACCATGGCGCTAAGACACTGCTGAATTCACAGAAATGCCTGTTTACCTCCCCGTATCTTCTCTGCTGAAATCTCTGTGGTTCTTCATTTCTATGAATACTGAAGCTGACGAGAAAACAAACTGGTAGTATGACTAATCTCTGCTTCATGCCAGTGGCTTCTGTGGTGTTTCCAGCTCTGAACATGATTAGTGTCTAATAATATGTGGCAGATTAAAAGCTGCGTTCACTGAAACGGTCAACACGTAAAATCCCTGCTGAGGATGGGCCCGGTCTCGTAGATGAGGGTGAATGAAAGACTAACTTTCTAGCTACAAAGTTCATCAACCTACGGAGGTTTCCTGAGAAAAGTGGCCACAAAATTGGTAGTTGCAGAAAACAGTAGATTTCTTAGTTTGCCCTGATTAGTGGATTGCATCCCTGGTAAGCCAGAGTGACTTACCCCCCACCCCCAAACCTGGGTATGCCTTAAACTAAGCATTCAAAAAACTCTTCTTAAAAAGATAAGACCTGTAGCCTGTGCTGATACCACAGCTGCTATGTGAAAACGTCTCCAGGCTACTCCGGGACCGAGAGACATGTGCCCCCTCTGCAGAGCGGAGGGCCTCAGCTGATGAAACCGTTGACAGGCAGATAATCGCCTGGCCCCGGTGCAGCGTTGCCTGTGTAATCGAAGCTGAGGGGCTGGCTCTTGCAGCCAACCTGGCACGGCCTCACTTGGCTCCCGAACACCGCACCGACACACGCGGACTTGGACACCGCGAGAGCACTCCGGAGGGAAAAGTTCCCGCAGCGAGGAGACATATAGAAGATGACAGCTCTGGCTGGGAGTCGGAATGGCTTTCGGACGGTGGATATCAGATGCTAACGTCACCCACTGAGCTAGATGTGTGGCTATGACAGAGGGTGGAAATGCATTTAATCGGTCCAGATGCAAAACTAATAGAAGGTTAATCCAGATAAGCTTTAAGGACAGTAACACTACCCAAAAACAGTCTTAAGGGTTCTTGTTTGAAAAGTAACCAAACAGGAAGCAGACCTTTTCCGTTCCATAGCTGTGCACTGCAGTGATGAGCATTAGCTGTTTCAATATATACCTCTTCCAAAAACTACAAAGCTATCTGCTACCAATGCAATAATATGCAGCCCAAGTATTGACCAAAAAAGATTATTTTTTCTCTTTCTTTGGCTTTCTAAAGATGCTGGATTTTTAGCTCTGCTCAAGAGCCACAGGGAAAGCCCTTCTATGTAAATAAAAGTTATGAAGACTGTTTTAGAGAAGTTGAGACAGGGAATTGCCGGTATTGTTAAAGAGAGTGGAAAAACTGAACCCCTGCAAGTGAGTCATCTGAATTAACATGACTGAAAGACATACTTTTTGGCAAGAACACTGAAAGCCCAATTTTCCAGGCAAACCTACTCCATTTTCTAAAACATCCCTGAGTGACTCCATACGTTAAACATGGCTGTGCACTCCCATGTGTCCCTGATTCCCTGCAGTTCCCCGAAGAACAGCGTAAGCATGTTCTTGCAGCTCGTGTGGGAAGCTAACATCTGGGCTGTGTCTTTGGTTGACCTGGAAGGCCACATTTGTCAAAGTTTGAAAACACTGTGCAGAAAATGCCTCTTTAAGCTTCATCAAAGCCAACTTTTGTTGGTTCAGCTAACTAGGTGGTGGAATTCCCCAAGCTTTACATCTGCCTTCACAAATGCTTCTGCCAACTGGTGCCAGAAACCTCTCCCTTTTAACTCCAGGGAATGAAGCAGAGGAACTACTGGCAGTCTTTTCTTTCTCTTCTGCTATTGCACAAACTGGTGCTTCATCGTCCCCTTGTACCTCACGCGTCCCTGAGATCACATTTGTTGTTTGAAGGGTGTTTTGATAGCACCCACCCTTGCAGTTAGATGTGTGCTTTCTAGGGCTGGCTGGCTGGATATTGTGTGCTCTGGCTCTACAGGAAACTGTCCCAGTACGCCCCACTGGCGCTGTGAGCATGGGACCCTGGTGTGCACATCATTTGCTTGGTTTGCTTTAATCCTCTAGCTGCTTAAAATTGGGGCATGGCAGCCCTTGAGCCTAGGCTTGCATTAAGTGAATTTGCATTCGGTGAAAAGTTGCAGCGATCCTAAAACTGAGGATTCTGCAATCAAGCGGTAAGAAAAACTCCAGCAGCCTCTGCCAGCTACAGTAATAAGGCTTTCCTGAACACAGCTTTGGCTAAATCGTAGAATAACAATGTCACAGGAATTCTAGAAATGCTAAATCTGCAGTTATGCAATCTAAGTTGCTGCTGTTCAGGCAATCAGACGTCAGGCTTCAGACCACTAACAGGACATCACTGACAGGCCATCACGCTAGACACAAAGGCACCCCTCGCCCACACTCATTCACAGCATGACCCGAAAGCATGCTCATTCACTGCATCTGCTGTGGGTGCATTTGCTGTCCTCCACTTTCTAAGGCAACACACTGCATGCTACGGAGCAAAGCCCTGGGCCAGCGTAGCAGCCCCTGGCTCTCAGCTGTGCTCTCTGCCTCCGTCCTCAGCTCTACCTGCTATTGCAGAGATCCCTTCTCTGGGTTTTGCTTCCCGGATGGTGGCTGCCAGTACTTCCGGGGGAGGAAAGCCAGATTTTCCTGTGTACAAGAGAGAGAGATGTGCTGGCGGTTGCATTTTCCAAGAAAGAGGTGTACGGTACAGCTTCTCCTTTACAAGATTAAACAATTCTAAGAATGTACCCTTGTGTGGCTTATATCCTCTGGCTTTGTAAATTCAACCTGCGCTTTCCTGTAATGCCCTCTGCACACGTTTTCTATGCTCTGCTCCTGACATCTTAAGGCAGTCCTCTTTGCCAGTTTGTCCGGAAAACAGGCAAATGGAAATAAGCAATTGGGCTTCTAAAAACTTGCATAAGAATCTGTGTGCGAGTGCCGAGCTCTGGCGACGGAGGCGCTGAGCCCAGGAATGTACCTACTTTCTCCTTCCTGTATTTAGCTGACTAAGATTCCTAAACAGCGGCTCCACATCTTAAATTATAGGTTAGCGCTGGAGCTCTTAGCCCACAGTTTGGATCCCTTGTGTAATTCGGCTGCAGCTCAAGTCAGATTTTTCCAAGAGATGGCCCTGTCTTTCCCAACACCTCAAGCTCTTCCTCCCAGGATCACCAGTCCCAGAGAGGGCCTGGATACCACTGAGGTGAGGTGCTCGGGACTCAGGTAAACTGCTCATTCTCTCAAGTGTTGCTTCCTCAGCTCCCATGCTGCCAAGGCTGGGGCAACTCTGCAAAGCTGCATACGTGAAATGAGGCAGAGCAGCACGTGGGAGCCTGCGTCAGACTGTTTACTGCATGCACTAATAAGGAGTAAATGACAATAGTGGGGTAAGACATTTAGAAGCACCGCCAGTGGTAGCTGTTCTTGCGGTCTTGCAAGATTGCTGTCTGTCACCGATGTGTCCCCTTAGCTTTGTCTTTGGAGGTAACCATAATCCCTCTTTGTAATCCCTCTCTATCCGCGGGAAAGCTGATAGAAATTGCTGACCAGAAAAGGATGCTATAGAAAAAGCAGAATGACTGGCAGGAAGCTGAAATGCGACGCTAAATCACAATAATGAGCAGGACTACCATGAACACTGCTAAGCAAATACTCTTCTACTTGAGAGGCAACAGCAAAATTTGTAGGTATGCCTGCCCAAGAAAATATTCTCCTGTGGCTTAATCACACGTAATCCTGAGCAAAACCGAAGCTGTACATTTTCTGTGGTAGGGAGAATAGCTTTTGACAAAATGGGATGTGACGGAAGGTGTCTGGAATAAACATTAAAAAAAAAGTTGACGGTCTCAGAGGAAAAGAGAGCATACCCTTTCAGACAGGCAGAACTGATGAAGCACATTGCTTTTTCACTCATAAAATGTGGTAACTGGCCAGTTGGCTACTTCATCTGTGGAGAAGGGGCCAAATTGCTTCTTCCTTTCTTTCAGTGAAGGTGCAGATCTGAGTCTGCTCCCCCTGCCCTTCTGCCAGATTTATTTACCATGGAACCTGAAGGAAGCAATTGCTGGTTTAATCCATCATGCGTGCCAGTAAATCGGTAGGTTTACAAGCTATTGATTGGTAGAGGGGAAAACTGCGTGTGTTGTTTCTTTAAACCGTATGATCTTAAAAATAACTTAGATGCTATTAAAGCAGCTAGTAGTGACAGAGCAAGTGGTTCTAGTCAACTGACCAGTTTTTCTTTTATCAAAGTAGGTATAATAAATTTAATACCTTTTTTTGGCACACGTTAGTGACTGAATGTAAGAGCACTGCAGATAAAATCTGACTTACAGCATACAAGTGGTTATAAAATTCCAGTTCCAAAATAACAGCCCTTGATCAAAGCAGCATGGTTGCGGGGCACACTGATTAGAAGCTGAAACATTAATTACAGCTAAGGATCAAGAGTACCTCTTATTTACGGTTAAATAAAAAGTAATAAAGAAGTAAAATTTGTCTTAAGGCCAAAGCCTCCCGAATGACTACTGACAAAGCACAAAGGTTTACAGCACCGAGGCATTTCAGTACGTCATCGGGCATTTGTACTGCTCTAAACCTAATCCCTGCTTATTTGGGAAATGGTGCAAGAACACATGCAGGTCTACCTGAAGAGAACAGACAGCATGGGCAACCACGTTTTGCATCACACACGCCGGTGGGGATAGCCCACAGTACGGCTGCCGAGGTCCGGCTGTCCTGCTAGAGGTCAGCGCGGCTCTGCTCCATTGGCAGCTGCGACGGCGGTGCCAGCCCTTACCCAGCACCATGTCTGCTAGTTAAGGACTTTATCTCCATGAAAGACTGAAAAGATTGAAACGTCTCAGGCTAAGCAGGTGGGTAGAGGGAAGAAATCCAGGCTTGTGGCTTCTCTGCTGGAAAGATAGATGAGCAGTGGTGCTCTGAGTCATCCTGCTTTAATATGGTCTGTCAGAAACAATGGAATAAGACACAACATTAAGGCAGCACTTCCAAAAAGTGGCAAAACCACAACATGACTAGCCTGTGCAACTCATCAGCACAGTTTACCGCAGCTCATTACTGCAGGATTTGGAAGGATTAGATCTGTGAAATGCTAGAGATGATAGTTTCTCCATCGGAGTGAAAATAAACATATGGTATAAAGTTTCCAGACTCGCAGATGTCCCAAGCCTTCAGCTTTGAGGGTTCAATAAAGGCAGAATTTTCCAAAAACCGTTCCCTAGGTTCCCTTGCATTTTTATCTGAAGCACCTTAAACCAGAATCTGTCAGAGCTAATATACCACATCAGATGAAATGAACTAGTGCAATGAAAACATTTGCATTTCATGTAAACCGATCTCCAGCCCTTAGTAATCAAGGTCTGATCCAAAAAAAAAAAAAGCCTCCTTCAGCCCCTAAAGAATAAAATTAATCCTTGAGATGATTACACAAGATTATTTGTACAGATGTGTGTAAGTCCCATGCAGAAGATTAAGAAATACATAGAAGTTCAGCTCTAATATAATTTAGCCGAATCAGCCAAAGGCAGTTGAAGTAGCTGCAAGATTGCTCATTTTCCTCTGTTCCACTCTTCTTCCAAGTCTTCAGTGATAACCTTCCCTGGTATGTGACACTCTACTCTTCTTTACCTGTTCCTTCTGCTTTCATAGCTGACCAAAATGGCCCTAGTGTCTGAGAAAAGATGCAACTCAGTAATCCTGGCTTTGTGGAGTTTAGTTTACAGCTTGAGGAAACAAATGGGAGCTATGCTCATGCAATCTCACAAGACTGCAAGGAGAGGAGAAAGAAAACCTTAGGATCAGGTCCTCACCCCATTTTCAGGCTCTTCAACAAAAGGGGAAAAAAAAAAGTTTATTGTAATCTGTATGAAGGTAATATGTCACTGTACTCTGAATGTTCTGCTTATATGCACAAAAATGACAGAAGTCAAACAGGCTGAAAAAGTCTAAAAGTCACAGCGTTTGAAAAATCAGGTTTCATAGGGAAAACAGACCATGCTTTTTAAAATTTATATTTTTTAAGATAACTAGTCATCACTTGGACTTGTGCTCACAAAAGCTTTAAGCTGAGCCCCTTTGCTCAGCTAGTCAACCTGAGCCTTGCACAGCCACAGCCCCGTGCAGCTTGTTGCTGCAACAGAGGTCTGAGGTTACTGTCATCAGTAACTGTGGACTCGCAGTAGTCATGTCAGAGCTTTTCGTCTTTCGCCTTCTCAAACCCTGCCCTTGCAGGTTCAGGCAGGGACAAAGCAGCGAACATGGTGGAGGTTGTCACTGCTCCATGCCCCGCGCTCCTGTAACGCTGCCCGGCATGCCCCGAGTGAAAACTAGCCATTGACTGTTCCTGAAAGGCTTTTAGCTGCCCTGATCTTCATTACATCCTATTAACAGCTAGGCAAGAGCCCTGAGGGGGCTGAGCATGCCCTTTGGAGGCTCCCGCAGTGAAAGCAGCAAAGCATTCAAACAAGTGTTTCGTTGTCTCTCTTAATTAAGCAGACAATATTGCATCGTCGCTGCTCTAATTACTTGAGCATGTCAAATTGTGCCATTCCCCCTCTCAGCCCTCTGTAATAAATAAGGGCAAGCATGAATGACTTTACGTTTTAAGTAATGTTTAGACACTGCATCCTGGAGTGGAAAGTCCCATCTGACTCTGAACAGAAGCCAGTCCAGTCCTGTCTGACAGCAGCCAGCCCCGATGGGATGCTGAGGAGCAGAGCGAGCAGGCAGGGATATGATCCCGTTACTCGAGAATAATCTGCTGCCAGCCCGCAGCTCTGGGGTTTTAAAGACTGAGACGTTGACCCCCACGTGTCTTCAGTAAGCCTTCATAGATCTTTCTTCCATGAACTTGCCAGGGCAGAGCAGTGTCCTTGGATGCTGCAGCATCCTGTGGCATCTGTGAGTTTCACACCTTCCAGTTCAGCAGGTGGTGGAAGAGCAGCTGTTTATTTTATGGGAAACTCCTGGAAAGCCAAGCCAGTGGCTGCTGTCAAAGGAAGGCTTGGAGGGAGACAGTGATTGTTGTGGGGAAAAGAGGTCCTTCCCAACAGCACCTTTTGCCAGTCCCATTTCTTGTCTTTCCTTGACATCAGCAAAACCAAGAAATTTTACATCCTCTCTTCATACCCTGTCTCCATTCCAGATGTCTCTGGCTTCTGCTTTCTTCACAGGAGAAGAAGCTTGGTCTTGGTCCCTCACATGGAGATACCAAAATTCACCTGTTGGTATTTGCTGCTGGCAGACAGCGGCATAGCAGGTTGACTATCCCTATTTCAGTTTTCCTTTGAGTGAATCTGATGTCCCTGTCTTAGCAGAGCAATGCCTATGAAAAAAAGTGGTAGAGAAGTGTTGCCATGTGTTTTGAGAGCCGTTGACCACCACTGCTTAGAGCTGCCCATCCATTACGCAAACTGTGGCAACAATAAGATGCTTTTTCAGTCCAGTTTCAGTGATCAGTGAAAAGTTTCGGTGACCAGCCTTAGTCTTTTTTGCTTGGTTTGGCCTGCATGTATTTTGCTTGCCACATTGGGTTCTAGAAAATATGGCTGTTCTTAAAAAAAAATAAAATAACAAGCTTACTCTAAATTTCAGCGAAGATGAGTAAACATAAGTGCAGCATGCAGTACAGAAATGTCTCTTGGACTGAAGAGGTTTCTTGAGCTCATCTTAAACTGAAGCAGTAAGAGGTATATAAGCATACGCTACATAGCCTGCTGATTTTTAGCCGCACTGTAAAGCAACTGTCTACAGCTGGGAATACCAGTAGACCCCCCTGAGCTATCGCCCTTTGGATTGTGATACCTCGAATGGTAAGTCGGTTTGAGGAGAAAGAAGTCACAACCTAATTCCTCCTTCCCGCTCTGCTGAAAGCTCTGTTGGGTCACAGGGTATTCAAGCAGCTTCTGATCAGACAGACGGTTGACCAGCTCTGCTCAACTAAAAAGCCTTCTTCCATTTGAGGAAGGGAATTTATTAAACAGCTGTCATAGGAAAGCTCTCTAGATGAGAAATTTTGAAATCATTTCCACCTCAAATACATTCAGTTCTTACTTTCTGAGGACTCTCATACACTTTCTTTTCCAGACACATAGCAAATATTCTGCTTTTCCAGCTCATTTTTCCAGTCTAATTCCACATTTATGACAGTTTTGAAGAAAAGTATGCAGTGTTTTTGTTCAGAAGTTGAAACACAGATGTTTGGGAAGGTAGAGGGTGTTTAGACTGGGTGAACCCCAGCATGAGCCTTGTGCTATCTCAGTGACTACAGCATTGCAAGAGAGGGGAGCGGGAGGCTCTCCTGCCTATATTTAATCTTCTTCTTCTCCCATTAGACTCCCAAAGGTTCCTGTTTGGAGTCAGTGAAGATTGCCATTGATACTGGTTATCGCCATATCGACGGTGCTTTTGTCTATTACAATGAGCATGAAGTGGGGCAAGCCATCCGGGAGAAGATTGCTGAAGGAAGGATCAAGCGAGAAGACATTTTTTACTGTGGCAAGGTGAGAAGTCATGCTCAAATTATTTGCGCTAAATCCAGGATTTCTGTGAATGGGCCTTCTTAAGAACGCCAGCGATCAACATCCGGCATGTTTCCAGACCCAACATCTTTTATTCTTCTTTCCTAGAATTACCATGATGCCTCAGCAACATCAGCACTAGATTCACTGTAAAGCACAGGAGTCACTGTTGGTCTCAGTTTAAAGCCGAGTTAGCAGTGGGAACAATGCAGTATGCATTCTGCCTAGTATTGTAGGTACCTGCAGGTTTAGACCATTACTACGCTCAGTGGTGCTACCTCGGCGGTTACTGTCCCACGTGTTGTGCTGGCACAAGCGTTTGTACAGTCACACACTGAGCCAGATCTGGACAACGATCTTGCGAATGAGTTATTTTCTGTTAGAGCAATTCCCCATACAGGTTTGCCATGAGATTGCACAATGAAAAGGGTGGGAGCAAACACGTGCATGCAAGTGTCTGCATAAGGGAGAACAGCAAGTGCTTGTGTTGGTACTGCTGCCAGAAAATTACTCATCAAGCTACACCCTAATTACTGGATCATCTGTCTTTAAAGACTTCTATGATCATGAATCAGCTCACTTGGAGAGAAGAGGTCATCACACTTCCGCTTTAGAGCAGTAAGGCTGGAGTAGCGCACGAACTAGTTAAAGCTTTAAAATCCTAGCCGTAAGAGCCAATTCTGTGCTAGAAGAATGAAATCCCTTGTCCGATAAAGCGTATGATAAAAGCTGCTACAACTACAATGACTAGATCGCAGGTGTAAGAGACAGAGCTCATTGCATATTGCTAAATAAAGATCAGATGACCCCCAGAAAGTTCGTGGTCCCTGCCTAGTTCCTAATAGCCTGAAAGTTCCCCTTCCGGCAGTGCTTCCTTGGACATATCAGCCTAATATTTTCCCTTTCTCCTTTCCCAAATAAGACATAATCCACAGAAGTTACTCAACAGCCTTGGAAATAGATATCACGGTTCCTAGAGTGAAAGATCTGATGGGATAAATGGTCTGCTCTGCCATGAGCAATTTGGTTAAGCTTTATGATCTGCGAAACTAAGCTTCTGACTGGGTAGTTTGCAGACCAGGTGGATTTTCAGCAGCTATAGAGCAATTTCCTAATAAAGCAATTTCCAGTCTGTGAAGTATGCAACCCTTTTCCTAGATCCCTGCTTGGTTCTACTGGTAACAATCTTGCCATTCTGAGAAAAGCTTCAAGTCCTCAGATTTTCCAGCTTTATCAGGATAATCTCTCAATTTCTCATAAGCCAAAAAAGTTGACTTGGGTCAGTCAAAATATTTTGTTTCAACTGTTTTAGCTTTGTTACAGCAAATTACCAGTAATATTTCAAATCAAAAACACAAAATTGTGCCAAAAGATTAGAACCAAATGTCCTAACAATATTGTGTCTTTAACTTTCCCAACTGCTTCCCCTGCAGTTTTTATTTTTCTATATGAACCTTTAGGATCTGCAAAAGTGCATCTTTTTGTAAAATTTTATCATGATTCCAAACTTTATTTATTAAACCTTTCCATGTTCAGTTGTCTGATCTAGTCACTAGATGATTTTCCCCACTACTTAAACATTGAGACATCTGTGAAACTGCATCTTCTGTTTCTTGGTTATAAGTTCAGTTGTTCCTCAAACTGCAGGCCCTGCTAGTCTCAGGGTTGCAACTTGCAGTACCACAATAGTCAGTGCCTATAGTTCCAGCCCTCGTTGTGACTGTGAGATGGAACACACATGGATTTATCTTTCTGTTGTGTCCTGGTTTTGCTTGCAAAATGAGGGTTGAATTTTAGGTGGTCACATTGATAGCTCATTAGAGCATCTCTGTAGTCTTTAAAGTATTTAAAGGCAGAAGCAGAAAATATACTGTAACCAATTCAATCCATCACAATCCAGGGTTTTCACAGGTTTCATTGGACATTTTCACAGCCACTCCGAGCACCCCAGGAAGAGTGGGTCGGGTGACCCTTATCTTAGGAGCTTACTTATCTTCAACTTTGTATACCTTATGCACTTACGCATTGTAAACTATAGGCAAATTTCAAGCCACCAGAAGATACATCAGCCATTCATAGATAGCTGACCAACATTAACTGTTGCATCTTCTGGGAAACATAGTAACAGACCATTCTTGAGAGTAGCAGGCACAACAAAGGTTGGGCTTGCTTTCAACCTCACCTCAGAAGGCCTGGAAATACACAAGACTCTGCACGCTCAAGCCTGTCGTGCAGACCTTCCCTTAAACAAAGATGATGCAAATCAAAGGCTGGTCCAACTGGGACTAACAAGAACAGCCCCGCTGAGTGGCCGTGTTACTGGAATAGTGAGTTGGTGCAACTGTGCTGCATCTGCCAGTTGAAATCATCAGCACTTGCACTTGGCTCTTGCAGCTGGCTGGCTGATCAGGCACAGCAGCTCAGCATGCAGAAATGTTAGAGGTTTTCTATCAATTGCCAACAGCTCTCTTGGCTTATATAGCAAGACCTTTTTGGTCTCCTCTTTCATCCCAGGATATTTCTTTCATTAAACTAGAAGTAACATTTCCAGGAAATGTGGTGTCTTGAAATGCCAAAGCCAGCTGGCAGCTTTGACTGCTCAAATGTCTACATGGGTTCTACTTAGGTAGATAATACAATAACTTGTACAAATCATCAAAACAGTTGTGAAACTCTTAAGTTTCCATGGCATCTATGTATTAAGGTAATACAAATGTTTGCGATTTCTAAAGGCTGTTTCCTTAGAACCTCTGCAGTTTTTTAAAGGGATGGATACTCACTGGCAAGTACTTAGCTCAACAGCACTGAGCTAGAAAGAGCACTTGGAAAAACAACTGCTAAGCTGTCAACATACCTCCAGTCACTACATTTCTAAATCAAAGTAACAAAACAAATTAAAAATGAAGGGTATACAGACTCACTTCTTTACCTATATTTAAGCTCAAAAGAACATCTCGTTTTACATGTCAAATGAAAATCAAAGATTGGCAAATGCTTAAAAAAAAAACAAAAAAAACACTCAGACCAGAAGCTTTCAGGAAATCGAGCAGAACAGCTTAAAACTCTGAGAGCAGGACCTTGGTCCCTGTACTGTAGTACGCCTCAACCCAGGTAACCAACACTTCACCGATCATAAACTCATCATGCCTTGCAACACCCAGCTGGGGTAAGGCCCAGTGTGAATTTCCAGGTGGCAGTGCCTGCTTTGATGTGTCTGCTTAGGGCAGGGACAGATGCGCTCTTCTTGGTACAGCTAAGCTTCAAGATAACGTGTTCTTGCCTTTGCTGGCACAACTGAGCAGGTAGTTACTTGCTGAGTAAATAATAATCTAAAATACTTCAGAACTTTCCCAGGGTATGTCCTTTGACACTTATATTCTCCTAAAAGTCTGAATTCAAGTGTTTGATGTTTCAAAAATGGATTCATTCTTGGCACGCTGTGACTATCGGCATTGGTGGCAGAATTGACTAGACAAAAACCATACCAACAAACATCAGTTTTTTCCAGCCAATAAAGTTGCCAAAAGTCTCAACATGACTCCAAATGTCAGTTTTGTTCATTGGAAAAAAAAAAAAAGCCTAGCTTATGGTGTGCAACCAAATGGCACTTTTAACCTTCCACTGTGCACTAATTCCATTTTTTGTAAATTCTAACTGCAGCAACCAATTGACAAAGAGCTTTCGGTTACTAATTACCATGCTGTGACTCTATTCTTGCAAGAGATTTGCATCAGCAGAGTTCTGTTAGAGGTAGCACTGCAAGCTAATCAACTAAGCACACTCCATAGCAACCTCAGGGCATAGCCCTGCAAGGAAGTGGTTGTGATTAAAGAGGTTGAAAAGGCTGTGCTTTAACTAGTCACACCTGTGTAACAGTAACTAAACACTAATACATCTTCCAATGAGGATAAGGGAGTAACTTAAAACTTCTCTAGGTCAGGCAGTCACTCGGGCTCCATGACCACAGGAGAAAACCAAAAGATCCTCTTTGTGCCAGGTGCTTGGCTATTCAATAGCCAACTCACATGATCTGAGCTTCTGCCTTCAAGCATAAACCTGACCACAGATTTCTTGTGGTTATGAAGTTTTCCAGTGAAAGCATAAGCTTGGAAAGCTCATAAAACAAAAGGAATCTGCCTAAATTCATTGAGCAAGAGTTTGCAATATACTCAACTCCGAACAACCTGTCTTGTAATAAACAAATATCTAATGGCTTTGCTGGATCAGCACACAGACAGTCCTGGGCAAGGATTCCTGTTCTAACCTCAACTCCCTCTGGCAGAAGACAGGATAAGGTGCCTTGGCTTTGTCTTGCAGCAATGTAGACCGCAACAACTTTGCACTGTGTGTAATGGGCTCTGTCAGAAGGACAAGAGTGTGTGTGTGGGAGGGGGGAATCAGCTGGAGGATGCTCACTATCCCTCTGGCACACAAAAAAGAGCCTGTGCTTGCTTCCCCAGCTGTGGAATACCTGCCACCCCCCAGAGCTGGTGCGCCCCACGCTGGAGAAAACCCTGAAGATCCTGCAGCTGGACTACGTTGACCTCTACATTATTGAGCTGCCAATGGCTTTCAAGGTAAAAAAAAAAAAAAACAAAAAAAACAAAAACAAAACACCTGCCCTAAAAAGTACATGGTTGGCTTGAACCAAGGCCTCCATCTAGCATCATCCTTGTAGCTTCCAGTCCATGTTGAGGACAGCACTTTGGCAAGATGATGTTCTATGTACACTGTCTGCACACGTTTCTATGCGTTACCCGCACAGAGGGGCTTACAGGTGTGTGGGAGTAGTTATGAACAGCTGTAGCATAGGGTCTCTGCACTGGAAGGACAAGACTCCTAACGAGGACTGAACACTTGCTACGCTGAAGGATTTTGTAGCTGAAGCAGCACATGTCATACGGAGCAACGAGGGGCTAGGGGCAAGCCATGGAGATGGGGAGTGCAGGAGAAAGAGCCATCAAGCTGATTTCCCTTTCTCGGTCTCAAAAACAGAAAAGCTTCAGTAGCACTAAAACCAACTGGCAAATCATGGTTGTGATCTTAATCTCCTAAACTCTAGTGCTGCTCTCAGATGGTTTTGGTAGATGACAGTTGGCCCCAAACATGGGTTGTCCATCTCTTGCTCTCAAATGTCTGAAAGGTTAAAGCCTCATACTCCTTCATTCTGCTGCCCATGGGCAACTTCCTTCTGCAGTGACAAAACCTTTGAATGCAAGGAGCTCACAGCAGAGTTGCATGTTTCCCTTGCAACCAGCTCTTCCAAGTCCCCTTGAACTTTCTGGTTTCATGGTCATTTGTACCTTGCTCTAAAATTTTCACCTGCAAGTAAATGATATAAAGGCAAATTAAATAATACTGAAACTAGAAGATGGAGATTCAAAACATATTTAAGTGGTTTTTTAACCAATTAAATCCTTTTTCTTAGAGAGACTAGGGCCAGGAAATTAGCTAATTGTTTCTGTGGAAGTGTTTAAGTGCTAAAATGGCTGTACCACTGTACCTTTTTTTTTTTTTTTTGCAAGGAAGGTAGTTCCCTGATTATTAAAAGTATATTGTACCATGGACTCCAAACTGCCAGAATCATCAGCTAGGAAGCAATTTACCAATGGAGCAATCACCTTAGACCTGCAGTTCCTTTCTCCCCATGTCAGCAATGTCCCATTAAGACCTATATAGGAGTACTGTACTTAGATATTAAAACTTATACGGTCATACGTAAGTAATCCTTTAGGGTATATTTGTTAAAATTTCTCACCACTTGCAATTTCCTGTTTCCCCTTTCTTGTGTTTGTATTCTCTAGTAGTTCATTCTCCCACATAGTGAAGGTCACTGTCTCACAATATAAAGATATAGACAGCTGGCTTTAAAGTAACGTACGTCTGACTCCCTGAGGCTTGTATCAACAAGCTGAATTTTTAGCAGAGTAGCAGTCCTGGAGATTCATCCATGTCCCCTCTGAGAGGAGGAAAAAAAGAAGTCACCTTCTGCCTGAAAAATACACATTTTTCTGTGCTAAAGGTTTCCATTTTTTGCTCCCTCCCTCACAAAGACACCCATCCCACGCACGATGCTTGCTTTTGGTGAGGAGTGTGCAGGTACAACACACTAACAAAATCCTACTCTGGAAAAGCTGGCACTTTCCCATATCCCTGAAAGCCTTCTAACAAAACTACTTTCTGCTTGAAATCAGTGAAGAACTTGAGACAAAGCTCACAGTCGTACTCCGAAGCCAGAAAGAAACATGCCTCTGCACAGCCCAGCGGTGCAAGTTCTCAGAGGGGCTTTTAGGTAGACTAAAAGGAATGTTTCCTGAGAGCACGACTCAGAGAAGGAAAGCCCCACCATGCCAGCACTTCGGAGCGGATCAAGAATGGCTGGTATCCGGGGTGACATTAGTCACTGACCTACTAACTTTAGCCTGCACCTCCCTTTTCTTTTTTTTTTTAATCCCCCTCTCTCCCCCCACTTCTGGAGATTCCCCATTCAGGACTTCTGCCCTTCCTCCCTTTAGCCCAGCGGTGGTGCTCAGCCCCTCTCCGCTGGCAAGGCAGATGTCCAGCAGGAACAGGCCCTCTTCAGGCCACCGCATGCCCTCTGCCTCAGGAGCTCATACCCACTGGCAGGTTTTCTAGGCGGCTCTGGTCAGACGGCTGATTTGTGAGTAAGCAGGTACCTGGGCACTCAGTGTTCTCCAGATCCCTCCCAGTGAAATTATTCTGTGATCTAGCAGGAAAGCAGATATTTCAGCCTGACGTTGAACAAGTCCATTCCAAGTATCTTCGTGTCATTTTAAAAGAATAAATCAGATCAGTCCAATACCCTTTCTGCTTGACTTCCCATTGCCTTCTGCTTATGCAGTAGGCATTTAGGAGTTGTTACATTGCTTTGTTTTGAGAAAGCCCATATGTCAAAGAACATTTTGTGAAAGCAATGGGACATGCAGACCTGTCTCCCTGCAACTGTGTTGGTGAGGAAATTATTAGAGGAGCAGGGCTTTTCTTTTCAGTGATTACCAACTGCTATGTTTTAAATATGCAAGTAAGTTGTCTGGTAGCTTTTGGAGTGTCCCCAGACTTTGAACATGATATGATATGACCTGAACCCTGCATAGCAGCAATGACTGCAGTGTTGTCCCAGCTGTTTCGGTGCTCACACAACAACACAGTAGGAAGTCACCTTATGCTCAGTCTAAGGTGTATGGCCATCTCCAAGACAACTGCAAAAGGAGATGAGAGCATTTATGGGAATGACTGGTGATGTGAACAACCCAAGCTGAGAAACATGACAAACTTCTAAGAGACCTTGTCAAAGACCTAGTAACCACCATCCTGTCACCATCAAAACACTGATTTTGTCAGCACTTTATCCCTCTTTATCCATCTGCAGCCAGGTCTTTCGTTCAGGGACCTCCTTGCATAAAAAAAAAATGTAGCTTGGTAGAGAAGTTACTGCCTGGAGAGTATAGAGCAGAAACAACCGTACTTTAACACCATGTGCAGTTCCCTGGAGGCAGAAGAAAGGATTTATCCTTGTGGAAATCCACAGCGGCTGGCACCTCTAAACTCAGTCAAGATAAGTTCATCTTCAAGCCACTTTCAACCTGACTTTGTTGGCTTTTTAGAACACGAGGTCTAGAATAGAGGAAAACAGCAAGGAATGATAAATTAGCTAATGTAATTGCTGAATATTAACTACTATAAAGAAGTAATGTTGAACAGAATTTAATGAATTCGAAATGGAACAGAGTAAGAAGTCTTGAATCCAGAGCCATCCCCTAAACTCAAAGAAATCCATCTGCTATGCTTGTGTGCACTGAGCTCGCAGTCCTTGGCCAGCCTGCTATGGGATGAATGGTTTGTTCCAAAATACTAGAGGGTCATTTTGTAAATAGGATTTCTCCACCTCAAATTATGATGGCAAGTAGTTTGCCTTCTAGTAGAAAAATGTATCCAATAACCACCTGCCTCCTTCTAGTCAAGCTTTTTTCCCCACAAGACACAGCCACAAAGGCAACAGGTTGCCTTTGTGGAATTCATTGAGGAAATCCAGCACATACAAAGGAGACAGGCTTATGCTTGTGACTTAGACCTTGGTGTCTGAAATCTGAGGCTGTGTTTTCCCTAGGCTCACTTTTCCCATGAAATGCCTTGAATTTGAACTTGAGAATTGGGAGGCACCAGTTACTGATCATATTAGTCACAGCTGCATGTTCACAAGGAATTACTATGTCAACATCTTGTACGCAGTCCTTTGAAATGTAGCAGTTTGCAGTCAGATCAAATGTCAAACATCACTGAAGGGTTTTTATGAAAAAAGTGAAATTACAGTCAGACAAAAGGGAAGGAGGTGTTAATGCATTGCCTGCAATAACAGTGAAACAATCAGCAAATAAAAGAAAGCTGTGCTTGTGAGATATCAGCTCATAACTCATCTCTGAAGTCTTGTTTGTGGAGTGTAGATAGGAAGGAAGAGTTTCTAGTACCCCAAGAAGGGTAGATAATGCACTTAGAAGGTTCACAGCCTGTACTACAGCTGTGCATTTAGACCTGTGATACTAGTAAGTGGTTCTTGGAAGTGGTCCCTCCAGCTGGAGATGGACTGAGCTGGTACTCTTCTCAGGTGCCCAGGACACAAACAGGTTCAGAGGAAGGCTGGGAAGAAAGGAGGGAAGGAAAGAAATAGGAAAGAAAAGGAGAGAAAAGAATACAGATTGGCACTCTAACCCATCCTTTTGGAAGCAGACTAGTCTTTTGGTTGCCATACCGTAAGGGTCAGAAGTTTATTGAAAAATAAGGCCATCCTGAAACTCCTGAGTATGCACTCATGTGACAGCTCAGAAGGGTGTCCAAGGACTATCTAGCAGTGGAGGATGTGGTAAGCCCAGCATGAATGACCTGTTGAACTTCGGGTGTTTCAGAGAGTTTTTGAACTTTTTTTTTTAAATTTATTGCTAGTAGAAACACAGACTGGAAAAACTTTTGTTCTGAGGAGCAACAGTGGTTTTTTTGTTGTTGTTGTTTTTAAAAAAAAAAGTGTGGTTTTACTTTTCAGCCTGGAGATGCAATCTACCCAAAAGATGAAAATGGAAAATTTATCTACCATGAGACAGACTTATGTGCCACTTGGGAGGTAAGCAAACAACTTCTGTATGTGCTTTAAAAAAAGCAAAAACAGATCCTCATTCTCAGTCCTGCTTGTGGCCTTCATAAACAGAGCTGAGGCATATTGACAGGGCAAATGGATCAAATTCTACGAGCTACGTGGATAAATTTGACTCCTGTCTCTAGGGATGTTGCTTCTTGCAATCAATTATTTTTATAAGAAAACAAAACATTGTTGAGATATCTGATGTCCATATTCCTTCTCTCAGAGAAGGCACATTTTCTAGTTGACATATCTGTAGGTTTTTTCCACAGTTTCTCTTTTTTATCAGACCCTTACAGCAGCAGAAATTTGGAGCCCTAAAGGAAAGTGACTGGATCTTCCTCAAAAAAAAAAAAAAGGAAGCTTTTCACCTTCAAGATAAAACAGAACTTGCCCTAAAGCTCATCATTTCAAAAAAAATAGAAAAAGAACTTGCCATGAGAACAAGTTCACTCACTTCTAAATTTAGTTATCAGATGAGAATGTAAGGTTTTTCTGCTAAAAAAGCCTGGAGGAAAATAGCATTTCCCTGAGAGACTGCATCCTAAAATTTTTTGTGATGTGCTTTAATTTAGACATCACATCTCCTTAAGCCTACTGCCACTTGGCCTCAATCTCAGGTGAGGCAGAAAGTGAGATTAATGATCTCCTCACATTCCTGCCTTTTGAAGCCTTGAATAGTCTTTAATTCACAGCCAAAGCTGGTCAGCTGTCCTTCTGCACCAGGTGTGCTGCAAAGCATCACTGCTTCAGCACAGTTCACACCAAGAGAGGTAACATGGACTATTACACACTCCACTTCAGCTTGTGCCATCCAGAGCTGGGTAGTCACATCCCAGTCGAGCTCTGCTCAAGGTCCAGTAGATGAAGGTGAAGAGTGTGTGAAACGCTGAGCAGAAGTTCAGAGTGGAAGAGAGCCCAGGGTGGGTCAGGACTTTCTCCTGGCAGCTGAGAGCTCCAGGCAGGGTCTCAGGGGGTTGAGGACTTCCGCATTAGCTATGTTACCCTTGTCCTAGGCTGATGCGATTCATACCCCTGTTTCACAAGATAGTTGCTCAAAGCAACAGCTGTCCCAACACTTCAAGCTGGTAATTTACTGTAAGAGATATATTGCAGCAGGTCTCTCTCTTCAGCTAAAAAACTGAGAGAAAAATAGGTAGTGGTGACTGCCTGCAAATAATAGCATCAATCTAAATAAACCTGGCTAAACTCCATCCAGACAATTTCACTCTTTCAGTATGGTGCCAAGCAAGAAAAAGTGGCTCCAGATGATTATATTTGCTGAGTTGTCACCAAGTGATACAAAGCATATGAGACCAACCAGAGGTCATCAAATACCCGGTGCCTCTTACTTCCCTGCTTTCAGCTCCTGTGAGTCAAAGGAATAACAAAACTGGCAGGAGGGGCATCCAGCTCCACCGTGGGGTCCGCGCTGCTTTGAACAGCCACTGAATCATTTGTGTGCAGAGTTTCTAGGAGCAAAGGGGGAGACCATAGGAAAGGACCTCCTTTTCTCTTAAGCTTCATCTGCTGAGTCATTAATGAAGAACCCTGGAGCACGTGTTCATAACCAGCATTGATAAAACTTTCTCAGTTGTTAGGATGTCTGAAATGCAGAACACAAAGTAGGAGAAAAAGGTGGGAGAGAAGAATTCTAGGTATTGTACTGAGGTTTTCTGTGCTGGTTTTGTGATGTACCTTGCTAAATATCCAGGTGATTACACTGGGTAGAGACTTTGCGTGAAAAAAGCCTCATACAATCAAAAGTAATAAAATGACTGACCAGGAAAGGAATGTGTTTTGTTCACTCTCCCTTCTCCAGCTTCAAGAAAGTGCTAAAGCAGCAAAAAGTAAGCAAAACTCTTTGAAAGCAGATGTCTGACACTTAAGTATCTATATCTAAATTAATGTCTGCTTTCCAGACAAATTCTACCTTCCCAAGAAAACATTAGGGTTTGGTCTAGAAGGCGGGTCTACATGGGAACAGAGTTTAAAACAGCATGATAGCACCAGCCCTCATGATAACATAGCTGCTAGCTCCGCTACTGCAAGAGTTTTTCTGCAGTCTCAAGAATAATCTAGCTTCCACCTCTCTAAAATGCATGCTGCGAGGAATCAAGCCAACGTTTGGGAATCCACCAGTCTTTGCTGTCTTTGCAGGCTATGGAAGCATGTAAAGATGCAGGCTTGGCAAAGTCTATTGGAGTATCCAATTTCAACCGCAGGCAGCTGGAGATGATCCTGAACAAACCAGGACTTAAGCACAAACCTGTCAGCAACCAGGTATGACCGCAAGCTGGGGACAGTGCCTGCCACTATGCCAGTGCCTGATTGGGAACACAGAGGCAACAAGTGTCCTGAGCTGCCTTGTGCAATAGGGCAGCAACTGCGGCAAAGCATACATCACCCTCCGTGCTGCCACACATTTCTAGTTTGAAAAATATTACTCATCCTATCTAGGCTAAACACTTGAAGGTGCTGGAACGATCACCCTCCTCAGTTCCTGCTCCAGGACTATAAAACTCGTGCCTCTGTGCCAAGCTCCATAACAAGGTTGAATGCTGATTCAAGGCAGATTTTAAATCTCTGCTGTGTACCTTACTTCACATCCAAGAAGTTCAAAACAAACCATTGAGGGCTAACCAGTCCTCGGCGAAGCCACGTCTACCTCAGCTGACACCAAACCCAAACAACCCTAGGTATGAGAGATCCTGAGTCACTCTAAGCTTCCCGAGTTTAACAGCCATTAGAAGTAACTCTAAATTTCCTGTGCTTTCTCCGTTCTGCCTTTCCCATAAGAGTTTGGTAGGAGTTGGAGAAAACCTAAATTAAAGGGGAAAACTCAATTAAGCAACCAACTGGAACTGAACAAGCCCGTGAAGATGGTAGGCATATCTGAGTTAAATCACAGTAGTGGGGCTCAGAGATGGCGGTAGGTGACAGTGACCCATCTGAATGCCCAGTACCTTTGACTGGTATTTGGCAGATCACTGCATTTCCTAGAAGTCACTGGGAAACTCTTCTGGCTCATCTGGCACAGACAAGCATCCATGTTAGCAGTATCAGAGAAGAGGCCAGAGACCAGCTGGGACCAACATCCCCCCTCAGCGCGTGGCTGGGATTGGCACGGGGCAGGAGGCTGGTCATAGCCTTTGTTTCTGCCTTTGCCCTGCACAGCAGGGCAGCCTGAGAGAGGAGCAGATTCCAGCACCCTTCACTGGTACTACCATTCCCAGTGGCTGCAAAATGCAATTGCTGTTCATGGAGTGCCCCTAGGACTGCACCAAATATTGCTGCTGCTTTATGGGGTTGAGGGAAACCGGGCAAAAGATTAAGCCCAGCTTAGGGCAGCCAGCCAGCAAGCATAGGCATGCCAGCTAGCTTCAGACTGCATACAGACAGAGGTTGCTGTCACCTTCTAGATATCCCTTTCCTAGAGACTGAGAACATAGCCAGAAAATCCCTGCCTCTGAGGGAATGAGGCACAGTATTTGCAGTGTGGGAAGGCAGAGCTCATAACAAGGCCATAACCATTGTTGAGATCTCACTTTTTACATATTCCCTCTCACCTTTCTGTCTGGGATGGCTTATGCCAACACTTCCTGTAAAAATACAAAAGGCAGAGCAATAACAATCTACATGAGATTGCCTAGGCCTTCTCAACCTATATCTCTAGTCAGCCTCCCTCACCTCCATCCCCCCCACTTATTGCCACCTTTCCACTGGGGACTAATACAAACACCCTGCATCCACATTATAATCACAGATGTTGATCTGCTGCCCACCAAAAACAAAAATCCATCATGACCCAGCAAGGTACCATTAGAACTGTAACCACAAATTGAATTTCTCTATTTCTTAACTTACATGTATCCTTTCCTGAAAGCTGAGAAGTCACCTCTAGCCTGTAGCTCTTACAAATATTAGGACCAGATACAGATGGTATCCCATTGATTAATCATTCTATCTTACTCTTATAGGTTGAATGCCATCCCTATTTCACCCAACCCAAACTCTTAGAATTTTGCAGACAACACGACATTGTTATTGTTGGGTACAGCCCATTGGGAACCTCAAGGGATGAAACATGGTGAGTCTGCATGTTGTTCTGAAATAGCAGGGCCATTGTCCAGGAAAGGAAATAATAGGTCTCAACTGCTGAATCTGTGAGAAATGCCTTTGTCCCCACTTTTCAGAGTAGTTTTGAACTTGAGTGTCTAAATATTACAGTTGTGAATGTAAACTTGCAACGCTCATGCTGCATGCTGTCATCAAGAAGTGCCAGGTATCTGTATGGGATGTCTCCTTAGGTCTCCTCTGGTCTCCTCTGCCAGAAAGAGAAAGTCTGTAGCTGGAAATGCTGAGGAAGTAAAAACTAAGTCAGTGTTAGGACATCACATAGGAAGTTGCCTTTGTCAGTCTTCTATCCTAAATGTCAAAGCTTCTCTCCCATCCTTCACGTTACTTGTCAAAAAGGTGCAATATTCTATCCATGAATGAGTAGATGCCTCTATGTTTTGACATTAAAAATAGGGAGGGTTTTTTTTCCCCCCCAATTTTCTTCCAGGGTAAACGTGTCCTCTCCTCCTTTACTGAAGGATCCTGTGCTGAATGCCATTGGCAGAAAGTACAACAAGACAGCCGCACAGGTTGCTTTGCGTTTCAGCATCCAGCGAGGGGTGGTGGTCATCCCAAAAAGCTTCAATCCACAACGCATCAGAGAGAATTTTCAGGTGAATTTGCACTCTAATGGTGAATGGATGAATCCAGTTACATTGGTTTGACTCATATGGAAGGCAACTCTTATTTCTTTCCATAGACAAAGGTTCACCAATGTCAAGCTTTGCCATGTTCAGTTTTTTGTCCCCATCATTTAATGGTACTAAGATAAGACAATAACAGAGCAGAATAGAGAGGAAATTTTGGTGTCTTCTAATCCTCTGAAGTGGTTGAAGTTCTAGCTGGTGGTGTTCCCCAGAGTACCTATTGCTGCAGTGAATAGCACAAAAGAAATGAAGTAATTTGGTAGGTCAGGAGACCAAGGTTGCTAGCTGTATGTGTTCAGGGATGACTGACTGGTTCTGCCCCATCTTCAGGTACAGAGTTGCTTTGTTGGGGAAGGGAAGATGCTGTGTACGGGTGTGACAGGAATGCTCATAACCACACCACCAGAAAGCAGCTGGCTTGACCCCCAAATAAGATGAAACATTTTTTCCTGTGTCCCTTGCAGCACTTGGTACCTCCACTGCTATGCACTTTCCCTCAAAAGTATTACTTTCAAAGCCAATGGCACAGTACTTGTCTGACTACCTTTCTTTTCTTGGAAGAGCATGTAATCAAATATGACTGAGCTTATTCATGTCCTCAAGACCTCCATATAAATGCAAGCAAGTATAGATTTGGGGTAGAGGGGGGTGTGCAGGGGGACAGAGGGGGAGGATTTTTTCTGGACTTCTGAAGTCTGGAACATATTAATGTGGCCTGTGACCAGAAATGCTAACTTATTCCTAACTTCTCCTTCCATTAGATCTTTGACTTCTCCCTCACTGAGGAAGAAATGAAAGAAATTGAAGCCCTGAACAAAAATGTTCGTTATGTGGAACTTTTAATGTAAGTTCAGGAGGAATCCTATATATTCACAGAACATTCCTGTCTTTTCAGAGGTTTTTAAAAAAAATCACTTCCTTTTAATATTAATTTTCATTTAAACAACCTCATTTTAAGATAAAACTTGGATGTGGGAGCTCTTTAATGCAGCCTGAGTATGCCTCTGGACCATTTGCAAAAATAAGTGTGCAACACTTGCTTACAGCTCAAACTTCAAATGCCCACCTAGCAGAAGATGCCTGTATGTGGCTATTCCATCTCTACACTATTTCCTCAAGCACTTCCCACTCTATGGCTGTCTCAGCCAGTCACAAGCTGTAGCATTGCCCCTGTCTAACCACCAGTGTGGATACTAGAGCCAAAATTCAAATAGGAGCACTTGATAGTCTTTTCCATCCTTCCCACCTTCTCTCTCAGTGCTTAGCAAACCATGTTGCTGCTCAGGTGCTATTGCTTATGGATTGTAACCCTAGTGTTTCCAGAGGCAATTTGTCCCAGAATGACATGCAGAAGAATAATAATTAAGAGCAATGCTATAAGAAACTACAGGGCTAGTTTAAGGAGAGCTCTGCTACTTCTCCCTTAATAGGGTTTGGTCAGAACATAATTTGCCTACCCAACTTCCTCTTAAAAGATGAAGTATCATAGTGACCACAAACATTCAGAAGTTTTTTTGGCCTTTCCTGAAGCCAACTTCTTCAGCAATCTCCTTCTCCTGCTGCCATGTTGAGTTCTGCCTTCTTATATGGAAAGCAGGAAGCCATGCAGCTTGTTTGACTGCTAGACCACTTCCTTATTGATCTCTTCTGAGAATTAAGAAGGCTTGGTCTCTTGCTGCTTATGATCTAAAGCTTAAAACCCAAAGAAGTTTTTCCTCACCTGAAGGCTGCACTACCCCCAGAAGCCTCAGGCTCTCCTTCTCTCTTCTTCCAGAGAATGAGGCTAGTTGTTTTTCCTTCAGCTCAAGAGCATCTACAGTTTATGGCCAAACTCTAAGATTTCCCCTTTTCAGGGCACTCAGTATGTAGCCAAATGCTAAAGGGATTTATTTCTATGCATTTGTCTTGTTACCTTGAATTATTTGCATCTTGCCAAACTGTAGTGGGCTCAAGCACTAATAGTAATGAAAAGCAGGACAGCAGCATCAGTAGCACTCTATAGTCATAGAATATTCTGAGTTGGAAGGGACCCACAAGGATCATCACGTCCAACTCCTGGCTCCACACAGGTCTACTGAAAGTTTCAGACCATATTCAGACAGAGCATAATCCAAACGCTTCTTAAACTCCAACAGGCTTGTGCTATGACTACATCCCTGGGGAGCCTGTTCCAGTGCACAACCACCCTCTCGGTGAAGAGCCTTTTCCTGATATCCAACCTGAACCTCCCCTGTCGCAGCCTGACTCCATTCCCTCAGGTCTTATCTATTGCTTAAAAGATGGGGGAAATGTTGCAAGGGAACAAATAAACCACTTACTGTGCTGAATAAATATGATAGAAAATATGAACAAAGTTAAAAGCATCATAATGGAGTTCATCTTTCACATTTAAACTCAGCCACGTGCTCTGAAGCTTTAGTTTCTTAAAACTTAAAATAACCTTCCACCGATTAGCAGCAGTCAGTTCCAGAAGGCTTCTCACAAATGGCCTAGCAGATTCTTATGTGTGTTTTGGTATTGGAAATTGTTTGTTTTTTTTCATAGCCAAGTTGAGCTATAACATCATTTAAACTTTGTTAGTGAGGATGTACATGAAAAGTAACCTTGGTGCAAATGTAGGAGCCTTTTCCAGAAGCAAAATTAAAGGATGTAAATGCCCGCAGGAGCAGACTTCCTAGGCCTCTAATCCAAAACTAATAAATGCAATGTTTTGCTTTATTAGACTAAATTTGGTCACAGGATGCCACTGAGGACAAGGAAAGCAGGATGTATGGGGTGGACATTGGCAGCTCTGTTTTTCACAGAAGTGCCATGTTTGGGGAATATGCTTAAATACAGTCTGGCCTCAACTTAAAATAATAACTTTGTGGAAAACTGATGTTGCCATGCAAGGAGCAACTAAACCTGTATCTGCATACTAGTGTGTTCTTACAGTGTCTGAAATTGTCACTGCAATATATGACTTACTGGCCTAGAAAGATGTCTTACTTTATCCAGCAATAGGAATCTGAAAAGATTAAACCATCATACAGAAAGACTACTGCTTAGTCAACTTTGTGGAAAGCCTTCCACTGCTGCAATGCAAATGCCAGGGAATGGAAAGATACAGCTTTCCTGTGGCTCTTCCAGTTATAAGCTACTGTGGGTACCACATGCAAATCTATTGTTCCACTAGTGTGAGTAAGCCCATAGGAACAGGATATTGCTAGCTCATTCCAGTTAATGCAAGTTAAACATCTGAGCAGAAAATGGAGTTTTTGCAAACAATGAGATTTTTTCTGGAGTACCCCTATCTGAAATGGTTTCTTGAGAAATCTACAAGTATTGCGCTGGCAAGTTTAACATTAGCCTGTGCTGAATTTATCTTGTGCTCCCAGTCTCTGCTATGGACATTCTTCCTTACCAGTTTTTTCCAAGCTACATTATCTCCTTTGAGTGAATCATTTTGGAACACAAGAGGACTCAGACCTTTGAACATGTGTGATCTGATTAGAAAGCATGCTCCATAGATAGAAAGTAGAGATTGTGACACTGGTGGCTCAGAGATTGTCAAATTATGCTGAAACCAAACATGCCAAAGTGTTGTGGCTTGGTTTTTTTGAACCATCTCAATCTGTTAATGTGTAAACACTTCAGCTTGGCTGAATATCAGAATGAAATGTTTTGACACAACCAATTCAAAACATTTGGTGTCTTCCAGTCAGTTAACTTCAATATTGTGAAATGTATCCTTCCCAAATTGGAAGGATTCACAGCTGGGATAGATGCCAGTATTTGTTGTGCTCTGCTGTAAGGCAAGGCAGCCAGCTGCCATAGTGCACCTGAGAGAGTTCTTCAGAAATTCTTGGTTTTGCTAATGGAAAATGTTTGTCAAGCCAGGGCTTGTGGTTTAGCACCATAGACTCATTAAAAAACCACACATACACACACCACAACCCACGCATAACCAACACACTCACTCACTCAACTACCTCCCTCCCAAGTCTGCCATTAATGGACAGTGTTATTTTGCACCTGCAGTTTGCCCTGGGAATTTGCCTCTTGCCTTTTATAATGCTCCTGGATCTTCCCTGAGCATACAGTTTTTAAAACGGACCTGGAAGCATCTCTACCTTTGGTAGCATGCAGCCATGAACATCCCTTCCTTTCCTGAGTTGAGTCACCCCAAAGCTGCTTTGTAAGCTGTCACTGGTGCTATTGACCTGCAGCACATCTGCACCTTGGCTGAGCTAGTGGGCTTTGAGCAACAGAGACAGCCAGACCTAGGCTGGATATGGCAGCCACTTGGAGAAAAAACTAACCAGACCTAGACCTGTTCATGCCAGTTCTAAGTGCGTAAGCCAAAGTAGTACAGTCTGGTATCTCTCTGCTTTTACTCTAAATGTAGCCCTTTTATCTGAGGATCTTTATGGACATTTGAACAAAGATGTCTTCCTCTTCCACAACACACACATAGTGACACCACACCCCTTCCCTACAACACTTCCACTAACATAAGTTAAATCCACAAGTATAGCAAGAATGACTAACCTCCAAAATCTTGTTGGGTTTTTCCCATCTGTCCTTAAGGTACAGGATCTGTAGACCTGAAAAACTGGTCCTTCACTGTCCTCTTTTAAATGCACAGGTTTACTTCCAGCTCTGCAGGGAAGATTATTCAGAGCGGATAGCAGCTGAATCAGCAGAATAGCCTTCCATGAAGGCTGCCTATATACCGCAAGGAAGAGGTTTGCTAGGCACAGCACAACTGCATCAGTGGCGCGATACCCTGCTTCACCTGCGAAGCTTACTTGTTCAATCTGACCTCTCCACAGGTGGCGTGACCATCCAGAGTATCCCTTCAGCGATGAATACTGAGAACAAAGTGCGTCCAGGCAGGTTCCTAACTCAGCATCATTAGACTTGGTTGAAAGACACCTGAAGTTTGGTGCTTCGATTTTATGGGAGACTGTTCAAATCAGCATTAAAAACATGAAATCTACTTCCTGTTGTCAGTTTGTTATTGCTACTGAGGAGCAGATCCATTTAAGCTGATGAGTCTAGGTTTTTGGCTTAAGAGGCTTTAACTCCATAAGCACTGAAGTTTCAAAACTGAAAACTGATAAAATTGAAGATTTCTGTTGAAAACAGGCTCACTCATCCAAGCCAAGCCATCTTCATGCAATGGCACATTCTCCATCGAATTTGAAACAAGAGTTTCTGCTTCAGTCATGTAAAGCAGTATCATTTTGTTTCACAGATCAAGTGAAAGTTCAAAGTGGGGAACTAATTGGATTTTAAGTGTGTGCGCGCGCATGTAAATATAAATTACCATTACTGCATGGAGCGAAGCCTGTTTTACTCTGACCAGAGTATTTGCTGGCACCCATAGCAGCTAGTTCAGGTCCTAACACATCATAAGTATGTTCATATCCCCTCTACCTCAGAGGAGGAGCCTCAGTGAGGTGCAGGCCAGTCTGTGGCTCTACATTTGAGCTGCTGTGCAAGCATGGTATCGCATATTGTTGCACATGCAACATCCTGGAACTAGCACTATTGTAGGTACTTAGCAAGAGCCTCATCTCCTGAAGATAAAAATCCCTTAACCTTCTTTCCTATTCCACAAACTGGATTACCCAAGAACATTTCTGCTCCCTTCAAAGCTCTTACAGTCTTTTGTATTAACTTCTGGCCAAGACGATTCTGAATTAGTAAAATGAGTTTTAAAGGAGGACAAAGTTCTTTGTTAAATACCACTTTCTACCATGCTTTGAGATTGCAGAGCACTGGCAGGTCCAAGAAAGGGGTAGGAATAAGGCAGGAGCCAGGCTGACGCCTAGGCATTTCCTTCAATCTTGTCCTCAGTTCTCTAACATGAAAACAAAAGCATGGACACCAGTGTAAGGAAGACTAACTCCCACGGTACAAATCTCTTTCAGAGAACTTTGCTAAACTAGTTTCACAGCCTGTAAACTTGTCAGCCCATGTCTCCCTCCCGCAGAAGGCTACTTTCCCTCCCTCCAGCGCCCAGGCACCCCAGTTTCCTGCTGCAGAAGGATGTACACTAGAGAAGTGTTGGAGAAGAAACTAAACCATGCACAGAAAGGTCATGTACTATGTTCACATACTAAAACCTGCATGCTGCCATTGGAAAAGTAGGTCAAATGATCTTCAGTCTATAGCATCTACTTTTATTGTTACCATTGATGTTTATTATCCCTGGAGTGACTAGAATAAGAACAACACCAGAGGAGACAATTCATGGACATGCTTCTGTTGGGACAGGGTGTGCACCTCAGAGCTGAGGCAAAGCAGCACAGGGGCAACCAGTTCACAGAAGGCAAGGCTCCCACGTGGGTCTAGAGCCAGCCCAGCAGGCACCTCCAGAGAAGCCAGGAACCTCCACAGAGGTGATGGCTTTTGCATAGCTTTTACAGATCCATTTATAAATCTGTGACAACGAAGGCACATTCTACTTGCCCAGGATATCCTAGGACAATTCCCATTTTATTCCATGACGCATGTAGACTGGGGGGAAGGCAGGACAGGGCAGGGGGTTGTATGTCTGAGAAGGAATGCACATTAGAAGTCTGCTGGTGTAGATCTAGGGACACTCCCAGTCAGGTGGAGCTCTGCTCCCAGGGGCAGGCAGAACCACTGTCACAGCTCTGCTTTGCCACTTGCGAGCAGTGAGGGCCTGGCCAAAAGCCTGGACAAAATCCAGGTCTGAAAATTAGAGTGCCAGAGAGGGACACAGTTACCACTATACCCAATGCGTTACTCTAGTTGCTTCATAAGCACAAGCCTTAAATAGAGCTATCAGGGCTCAAGTGCTGAACAGTAGCACTGTACAAATTTTTGCACTGTAACTTGACCAGGTGCAGGTCTCTGACCACAGCCAACATTCAGGCCAGCTTTGGCAGAGCTCTCGTTTTGTATACTGCAAATGTCAACTAATGCCCAGCTTAAGTGCTCATACCAGCTTCTTCCCAGCTATCTGCTCCTTCCAGACATCCCCCAAAAAGGTTACACAGGGCCTGAGGTTCTAATAAATCAGAGTCCCTTCATTTGACCTTGTAAAAGTGAGTAAAGAAGATGATATGCTGAGGCCTCTCCAACAGGAAATACCCTATAATCAAGTCTTCAATCTGTACTGAGTTAACAGGCAGGACGGGTTGCGAGAGCTCATCCAGCCCAAGTTGTGCCAGCAAATCCCTTTCCTCGCTGCTCCCCCGCCTCTAATTTTAATAGAGCTCTCCTCCTCTGCATTGTCTCATTTGAATCCAATGAAAGAGATTCAGCCTCATCCCAGGGGCAAATGCTCCCACAGTCATTTCCATCAGTTATGAAACTGCTACTGACGTCTAGCCTAGTTTTTCCCTCCCTTTGCTCAGTTTCACACCATTGCTCCCCATTGTTCTCTATCTTGCCCTACAAAGGAAAGGTTTAGAGGAGGGAAAACAAACAGGCCTGCAAATGGGGCTTGGGAAACATGTTCCACCAGCAGCTGCACAAAGAGACAGGGAGGGGGGTAGAAACAAGCCCCAGGCCAACATCCAATCTGCTTCCATCTATTAGGTTTCAGAGGCATATTGAGAGTGCTGCCTGGTGAGAACCATGTCACTCCGAGCACTGCCCGCAGCCCTGCTCCAACTGGAAGGGCCAGGCACAGGGCTGTGAGGCTCAAGCACCTCCTGCTCTAACAGCAGTTACAAGTCTTGGTCTACTCCTGCCATGTGTACCAGGAAAACTCACTCACTGTTACCATAGGTAACCCAAGTAGTCTGCAACTCTTCCTGAAGCTGCAAAGTGGAATGATATCCAGACCAAAGAAGCTTGCTTCAACTACACACAAGTGACTTCATGGCAAAGACAAGAACAACCGATGCAACATCCTGGATTTTTGTAGCCCAATCAGCAGAAAACCAGGTGATACATTCACATTCACAGCAGCAGAACAGTCTCCAAAGATGTGTGCTAGAGCACAGGCTTCCCTGGCTGTCAGAGGAGGAAGCTTTCCCTGATGTTACACAAGCTGAGGGCAGAACCCAAGGCTTTTGCAGCTGCAGCAGCCAGGCTCTTCCTCGAGCATGGGCATGCTCATGTTCAATAGGTGAGGCAACAAGGAAGCCCTGCCAAGCAGTTACCCTGCCACATGCTGACACTGCCCCCCTATACTACATGGTTAGCTGAACTCGTTTCCTCACGAGGAAGCACAGCTTGGTCTTCCCCTAGAGTAAATATCTGGAATAGGACTTCATTTGAGAAGGGATACGCACCCAGTTTTTCCTGATGCTGTGCAGTGCCCCCAGGAGCAACGGGGAAAATAGTAAGAGGCAAAGTGGGATGGGCCCTGTGTATGTTTTACAGCTTTACACTAAAGAACGCCCTTTGTATTTATATCGCACATTTTTGTACCACAAAGCTATCAAGAGCTTTTACAAGGGTCTGAATTGTGCCTGTGGAGGGAAGGGTGAGTGCTGTAAGCCCACACCATGCCATCAGCCAGAATCAGGACACAGTTTTGGGTGAGCAGAATTGCACACAGGGAGAAGGGAAGGCAGCAGCTCCCATGCTTTTCATCACTTTGCCTGCCATTAAGGGCTAGGTACCATGGAGCTGGATGCTCTGCAGTGAAAATGAGATCTCTTCTCCTAGCCAAAGCGTAGTGATAATCAAGGACAGAAAGTAAGTTTTGCAAACAGCAGGAGAGGGTCAGAGGCCACAGAAGACAACTCCTTTGGTTACACAAAGCAGGTTCCTCACTTGATGATGTTTTTTCCACTTCATTCATTTTTTGAATCCAATGAACCCCAGAAGCCGCTCATTCACCTCCAGGCTGACAGGAGATCTAACCAATACCATATCCTTGGGACTCACAAAAGAATTCAACAGCAGAGAGGCTGCTATTTTCCCTAACTAATTCAGATCACCCACAACCAAAATCAGAGCTGATTCTTCAATTTAGCGTGTGAACTGCTTAGATAAGTGTGGAAGCAAAGCCAGTACTATAGGGACACTTAGAGGAAACAAAGGCACATGCCTGGGATGTGCAAGACATGTCTCAGGCCTCTGCATCAGGTAGAGAAGATAGATCCATTCTGTATTGTACAACAAACCTGACTTGTAGCCTTAAGATGAGACACCACCTTCCTCATAGTGAGTAGCACTAAAGTTGCCATCCTCCAAGTTTAAGCACTTTGAAATAAACTGGTTTGGTACTTGCATGACCCCCACCCACTCATTTTCATGCAGAGAGCTGCTGTTTCCAGGCATGTTCTGCCCAGTTTGCAACAGGGCACATTTCACAAAGCTAGAGGAAAGGACCAAGGTGGAGAAGAAAGTCAATCAGAGAATGACATGTTGGAATGAGACTTGACATGCTCATTTCACTTGTGACCTACACAGCAAACATTTGCTTTTTGGGGTGAGGTAATCAGCACACAGTTGGGTACTAGTGCAGTTTTTTGCTAATTGATTCTCAGCAGTGCCATATTTCAGCTCTTCCCAACATCCTACTACCCTGGAGCAAGAACCCCAGCTTATAATAAAGGGCTTTGAGAGTGAAAAATTAAAGTGAATTTTTTTGGTTTTGCAATGCCAGACAAACTCCTTGGGGAACCTTAACTCAACATGCATGAGCAATACTCACAACAGGACAACACATTGCAAATAAAATGCAAAGCAGAACCAAATGGAAAAAGAGGAGGCAGAGAACGGGGTAGAAAGAAAGAAGATGCATGTGTGTGGAAACACACATGGCACAGAGGGGCACCACTCAAAGCTGCTCAGTTTTTGCCCTGTAGATTGCAAAGCTACCTGGATGGAGGCCTCAGATCACTCCAATGTCACTGAACATAGCAAAGGCAAAATCCTGCTCCAGGACAAATCTGCACTCAATTAGAAGCAACATGAGAGCTCATGATAACCTAGAACACATCTCAAAGTAGCCTTGTGCATAACAAAGAGGACTCTGCAAATGCAGAGTTTTTAGGACACTGGATAGGATCCTGCTAATATTTAAGCACATGCATGTGAGGAGTCACTCTGCTGACTCAAGGCTTACACCAGCGTAGGGAAACAAAACAGAGGCCCCAGGATCTCAATGCAAGGAAACCCATCCATTTCCATTCGCCAATTAACCTGACAAAAATCATTCTCCCAGGTCAGGGCAGACTGGAGAAAGTTTGCGAAGTATTTTGACTTTGAGATCTCCCAGGAAAGCTGCTTTGCTCCTCATTGATCTGTACTTCATGAACTTCAAAGAGGAACCTCCAACATATGGAAAGGTTCTTCTAAGTCACGATCAGAAATCCATACCCTCAGTCAACAAAGCAGTGCTACTGCCTAGTCCCCGGTCCTCCCAACAGGGAGGAGAAGAAACAAGGAAGTAGAGAAGTAAACAGGTGACATACTAGAAATACCCACATTATTCAGGATTTCTACTCTTATTTTCTAGGCATGGCATTTACAGCACAACAGTGTAAGATTTCCCTTGGCAGCCCAGGCTTCTCCAGTTCAGAGACCATCAAGTTGCTTAGCTCATGCCCCTGTGTTCACAGAATGGGTCTGTTTGGCATATAAGACTTTGAGGCAATAAAAGTGCTCTCAGAGAGCATGGCTGGAAGGCAGGGATGGGAGAGGGACATCATAGCTCCCTTCCCTCAGCAGTTAGGGCATGGAGAAGTGATGCAGCCAGTCAGGTTCAAATCCTTACAGAGGCTGAAACCTCCATGTCTCAGCTCACCTAACTACCAAGCTGTACAGCCTTTGGAAGGGATATGTCTCTGTCCACCCCAAACTTTTCAACTTTGCACAAGAAATTCATCAGGGCAAGAGTGGGAAGGACTTGGTAGTTAAACAATGTGTTTTCTTGGGAAGGAGGAAACTTGCCGTGCAGTCCTCGCTCAGTTCACTACTGACTGCAAAACACTCCCACAGCACAAGATTCAAAACTTTCCCTCCCTTGTACCATGGCTCATTCCCATGCTATGCAAGTTGTTCTCTCTGCTGTTTCTTTTGGACACAGCACCAGTTATATTATCAGAGAGGACTGAGTGTTGAAAAAGATGATGTAAATACCCCTTCCATCACAATATGTTTAAGTATGAATCTCAGATCTCTGCATATCTACAGTTTATTATTATCACAACAAAAGCAAACCCTATAGCATCACTTACCCAAATACTCCTCCCCAACAGGTTACAGTGATACTACAGATCCAGCCAAATTAAGCCACTGATTTGCACCTAGCAAATAAATAGCTCTCACCCAATTGTTCCAGCATTCTGTAGTCATTAGCAATTGACCTTGTGTAATTATCTTTCCTTCCTTCAAACCTAATTCCTTTGACCTTCTTTCCAGCTAAACGCATCCATCCTGGCTCTCTGCTCTCTCCCATGTTTCATTTTGCAATATTCATATTTTACCCCCACAAGAAGTTCTGTCAAACTTAATTGTCAAGCAGGACTCTCCCTCACATGCTGTCACTCCCTGCAAAGCTCTCTCAGCCTTTTGTCCCCATTCTTCTGGTTTCCTCCCATCCACTGAGGGAAAAGACCTTAGCATGCTCCATATCCAGGAAGAGGTCACTCACCCAAGCTATTTCCCAGCTCTGGTAAGACTCAGCCCTTAAAAAGAACATTGTATGTGAAGTATTTATTTCTTGTAGCGTTTGTCTTGGAAACGTGGATATGCTGTGCTAGACAATTAGAATTACAAACCAAAATTAGAGAGGAAGCATGAGGAAATGATGTTGTACGTCTCTCAGTCATTTTGACCCTGTGAAGGATTATGAACCTTCCATGCAATAAAGGAAAGACATGCCCCACAGAATACAGCTTCTGGCAGAGTCAAAACAGAAAAAGGGTAAAAATAGTGGTAGGGAAGCCAAGGAAGCCAGCCGAGAGCTACAGAGGGTAGCCTGTTTAGGATGGTAACGAGAGAAGCAAGATCCTCATATTGCAAACTATATAATAAGGGACATGCATTCACCTCTGTATTTACAACTTATATCACGGTACAGGAATGAGGAACTATTCAGAGAAATCAAAGGGCATAAGACCAGTCAAGATATGACTTTTTAACTATGCAGGGCTACTCTCTGGAATTCACAGCTACCACCATTAAAGGGACAAATAAGGGTGCTAGAGTTTTAAGCTAGCACTCTGTATAACGGCCAGTGCATGATACCACTGTATCAGATACTGCCTAGCCAGCCAGATGGGAATGCTGTGGGAAGAGGAGAACTTTCCCACCTCACCCTGCATGCTATACATGGGATTATATGACTGAAGACTCAAAGAGATTTGTCTGGGGCCAGGACCACAGACTGCTTGGGGTTTAATATTATCCACTTGTATTCAATAAAAGCACCCGTTAAAAGAAGGTAGCCCCAGTGTTCCAAGAGGAATGCTGGAAGAGAGATATTCGGAGCTTTTCAGCCAGGAGGCTGAGGGTATGTGTGTGCAAAATCCTGCCCTCTGTGGAGGCCCGATGCATGTTGCTGCAGGGAGGTGCTGGGATGGGGCACATCAGCTTCCCCACGCACCTGGAGTGCCCCCACTACAGCCATGCGCTCACTGGCACCCAGGATTCACAGGCAGAGAGCAGCACAGCAGCCTAAACCCAACACTTGCACAGCGGACACAGACTGGCAGGGAACGTCACTGGGGTCTACACAATAAAACAAAACACCTAAGTCCTGTGTCTCATCTGGGCATCAGCTCAGTATCAGCCACAGCCTAACTGGTTGGCCTCCTGTCGATTGATTCAAAACAAAGACATTTTTCCTGCTGCGCACGCTCAGCCCTTCCTCAGAAACCACCGCAGCATCCTGCCTCACAGGTCCCTCCTCTGAGCAGGGAGGGAAACGCTTCCTGCCTTCCCCGGGAGGTGCTCAGCAGGCCCATGCCACTAGAGCAGAATTAATTCACCTGATACTTCCTTCCTTCTTCTTTCCACCCCTGAGCCCCTGCAAGCACCAAGTGCAAACACTTTACCTGAGGGAATGAAACAGTGCAGTAAAACCAGCAGCCCCCATCTCAGCAGCTTGAACTGGAACCAGGATGAGAAGGAAACTGGGAAACAAACAGGCCACCCAGGCCCTTGCACATGGGAGACCCAGAGGCTACAGTGAGCTTATATACTGCTAATTTAGGGAGTCACAGGTGCAGCTATTCTCAGTTACACTGACCTGAAGGGGGGAAGAGGTAGCAAAGAGCCCCAAAGCAAATTCCCAGTGTTGACTGGGGCTCAGGCTGTGAGGTAAATCAGTGAACCTGGGAAAGTGAAAGTCCATATATGCTCTTTTGACTTATTTTTTCTTTCCCCTATGTATTAAATTTATCTCGACTGTTTCTGGGTCATCAGTCTGCAGACCTGTCTTAGTCATCTGGCTAGGGTGTACAAAGAAGAATAAATAAACGAAATATGCTCTTTGCAGGCATTGCTGTGAAATAACTCCCTCCCCCTCGACTTCCTCATGCTTCCCAAGCAAAGGAAGCTGAAGCAGCATGCCTCGGTCATCAAGCATCTCCCAGGGCAGCTTTGTTCTGCACAGCTCTACTGCTGCCTGCACCTGGGGGTAGCTCGCCTTGGGGGGCTGCATCAACCCCAGTGCTTGGCCAGGGACCTGGATGTGCCTCTGTGGCACCAGGAGACAGCAGGTGCATCCCTGCCCATGGGGTAGCACAGAATTGGCACACCTCACACACTTTCCCTGCTTCTGGGGATGGGATGTCTTTGCATTTGCAACTTTCTTAGATCTTCAAAATGAAGATCTAAGGGCAAGTAAGAAATGGCAAAAAGAGATGTTTGAGATAAATAACACTTAATGCTCCATATTCCTCCCACATGTGGATATGGGGGGCTTGAATCCATGGGTTGCACTGTGCTGTTTAGGTGTGATTTCGGAAATCATCCTGCCCACTGTGGGAGAGCAGTAGGCAGAAGGAGATCCATTACAATATGGCTTGCTTCGCATGGTGGGGGCTTTGGATGGTGCAGTGCCAACCATCACAGCACCGACCTTTGGTCCAGCAACATTTGTGCCTCTAAGGTTGCAGCTGGGGCTGTGGTGGGCAACAGGACTTCAGAGGGCCTGCAAGGGGCACTAGAGTCAGAAGGAAGTTCTGAGACGAAATGTAAGCCTCAGTCTATTTCCACCGTGAATTAAACACTAAAGTTTTGGTTGTAGGAAGGCTCTCATTTCCAATTTACCTCTCTCCTTGAGAAAAGCATGGGGGTTTTCCTTCTGAAAATCTGGAGGACAGGTATTTGGTTTTTTGAAACACAGTGAGAAGGACAAAAGTAACTTCCACTACCTTTTAACCAGCTCCCTCCTCCACAGTCGTTAAGCAGAGCATTAGGCAAGACCATAGAAGACCTTGGTTTTCATCTCTTTCTGCCCTAGAAGATTTGATCTCCTTCACGTTTTTGAGGGAAGTATCCTAGCACAAGGTTTCAGGAGATCTGCTGAACCCGTGTTCCCGTGGCTTCTTTAGGTTATGCAGTGAGTTTAAACAAATCACACCAATGTCTGCTCGACAACTCTTGCAGCTTTCTGAGCAACGGCATTCAGTGCTTCAGTTCATTGTCAGGGTTAAAGTTTGCTTGTCCCTAACTGCCTACTGTTTATAACAGGAAACCTGAAGAGCACGCCCAGGATCCTATGTGCAATTGCTCTTGCCTATTTATAACTACTATGGTACACTAAAACGGGACTTTCCACCCACCTGGGGAACACCAGACTTCAGTCTAATTTCCCAAAGACTGCATTCCTGCTGGGATCAGTCCCCCTTCCGAGCTGCCCCCTTATTGAAAGCTCTTGACAGAGAGCTATGCAGAAGAGATGTACGTGCAAAGTGACCTCATTTTTTTTTCTTTCCTTTCATTGTTTTTTTTCTTTCCCTATACCTTAAGTGCTCATCATTAAAAGTTGTATTTTGCTAGTTACTGAGTGTGATGTTCAGTATGAGCCTCCTGTGAATAAAATAGTGCAGATCACGTCTCTGAACAAGCTATGAGAAGAATCAGTTCTCAGGACTTGCCTATAGTTAGTCGTTTTCTGCATTTCTAGCAATTCATGGAATAAAATTACTTGTCCTTCAGTACTTCAGTAAAACTTTCCTCGTCCAAACAAGGTGTAGAGGCTGTTGTTATGTTGTTACAGCTCCACAGAAGACCTTTTTTCCTCCAAAGGAAAATTACTGCTATGGAAAATGTTCAGCTTTGGTAACACAGGTACAATAAAGTTATAAAAATTTATTTCTTTATGTATGTACTTATACTTAGATTTACCATTCTGTTTATCACTTCATTTATCCACATTTCTCTTCTGTGAGTTTGTGTTTTCCTTTAATATAAGAAGCACATTACCAAGCATAGAGGTCAGTGTATTTGCCTGGAGCCTTGGTATTCACTGTTATTTTCATTCCCCATTAAGCAGAGTCTTGTAATATTAATTAATACTCAGTATAATCCTAGCAAGTGAAAAAAAAAAAATCAGATAACATAAATGAAAGTCCATGAATCCTTGTGTATGACAAACATGCCTAACAGCCTAAAGTAAGCAACCATCTATCTGTTCAAGTAATCAAATGGAACAAAAGACAGCTAGCCATAACATATCTAGTCTTATTTACTAGCTCCTTGTCCTGTTCCCAGCCATACACACAAACGGATCACTAAGTCAGTGATTTATTTTGTCAGTGTCAGAATAGCCAAACACTGTAATGCCCCTGCAAGGCTCTCAGGGCTGCAACCAACAGCAGTGCCTTGCCTGCACCAACCACCACGTAGATGTCTGTCCCCTCCTGAAGCCACTTCTGCATTGCTGGGACTCAGGTCCCCATGAGTTTCCAAGAACTGTTGATAAATGCAAGCTTTTGGAGCATCTCTGTCTGGATAGCTGGTTAGGGTTGAGCATGGGTGGGACAGATGTGCTCCCAGAAATGGGTAAGGTGGCCCCCAGACTAGTTTGGGGTGGTTAGAAAGATGAGGTGTAAAGTCATGATCCAGCCAAACACTTTGAAAGCCACAGTTTCAGAAGATGCCCAGAGTCCCCATAATTTCTGTGAGCTTCTTGTGCCTGTAGATGGTATCTTAGATGTGCAATTAGCAGGTTTTCCAGGTTGCTGTGCCAGCTATTTTCTTCCTCCAGCTAGAGGCTGAGAGTGCTTTGTGCAACAGCCAGGGAATGCTGTTTCGGAGGAAATGGTTGAAAATTGTCTCAGAAGTGCTCTCTATAGATAAATCACGGTAGAAGAGGAAGAAACAGCTAATAAATGTTCTGTGATCTATGGGAAAAATACAGAAAATAGCCTGGGCAGGACTGCAGGAGGCCGTCCAACCCCAAGGCAAAGCAACCGTATCGCTTGACACATTCTTAAAGACTTTCCTGAACGGTATCCTTACCTTCCTCAGCGGTCTGTAGCAGGACTGAATTGGTACAAAGTGTTTTGCCTAGGTCTAAACCAAATCCCTTGCTGCCATTCACAGCCTCTGCCTCTTCCTCTGCCCAACACAGACTCAGCCCTCCTGGTGCCTTCATCCCCTCCTGTTCCCCTCAAATAACACACAGCAGCTGCAAGGCTGGGTCTTTTGCCACAGACCTCCAGGTTGTCATGAGGTCCTTGGGAAGATATTTTAGCCACTTGGAGTACATGGTCTACTAAGTCTTTTGAACTGAACATCTGTGGCAGTTGTTGCCTGCTAGTAGAGGGGAACTGGTCCCAGTGACTCACCTGGCTCATTCCAGCACCACATTTCAGTGATGAGCGGCTCGAGTTAGACACCGTTTCCACTTCATGTCATCTGAGGGCACAGCATGAACACATCAGAAAGCATGATGCCTGTGCTCCCAAAGCACACAAACCACCCTGTCAGATCAGATCAGGTCATCCAGCAAAAACAAAAAAAAGAGAACAACTACAGGAAAATCTGTCCTTTGGAGAAATTTTATTCTGAACACCCGTCAGGTATTGGGCTGGGTTATGCCCTGAAACGGTGAGGGAAAGTTATACTGAAATGTGGTTGATGAATATGAGAGGGGAAGAGATTGCTTTGGACCAGCCAAAAAAAATAAATAAATTCTTTCCAGCAAAAGGAAAAATTTTAGTGGCATGAATTGTAAGCCTTCTGCAAATTAAAATGAAAGGACGTTCCTTAAGGGAAAATTGTTTCAAAATAAAACAAAAAAATGTTGTATTTAGAAAATCTGAAACACTGTAACTTTCCCCGGCTTTCTTTGTTTGCTTTAGCTTAAGCTAGTCAGGATTAGTAGAACACATGATCCATCACCCACCTAGGCTGTCCGTGCTCTGTCTCCCCTTTTTCCTCATTGGTTCAGTCTATATCTGCATATGGTTTCCAAGCATCCTTCTTCTTCTTCACACAGTAAGCACTCTGGACATGATTTGTGGAGGACGTGCTAGAGAGAAAGACGCCAAAGACACTGGGCAAAATGTGGATAGATCTCCCCCGCTCAGGAGCTTCAAACTCCTCCTGCATTTGCTGCCAGGGGCTACATGCACCCTATGTAAACCTCATGCAGAATGAAGGTAAAAAGTTGTATTAGGTCACTTAATCTGTTCTTCACAAACTGATCATCACATTATTTAAATTCAATGTGTGGGGGGTGTCCCTCTTTTCTGATCTTTCTTGGTACTGCTGCAACAGGGTCAGGCCTTATTTACATGCCACAGCCATTTTTATGGAAACAAGGAGCCTTTGAGAGTCCAGACAATTCTCACTGGTTTTGGTGGTTCCTCGTTACTGCAAGATCGATACATCTCACAGTCTTGAAAGCTTTTATCCCCACAGGACTCATATGGGTCAAAGCAGTGCTGCTCTCCCCACTTACGGGCTGGGTACTGAACTGCAGAGATAATAACAACTGGAGCAACCTGGGCAAACTCAGAGGCCCCCACATTTCTGCCAAGTTTCCCCAGCTCCCCCTGTCGTGACCATGGTTAAACGCTCACACAAGCTGTGTGGGACAACCAGGCCCAGAAAGGACTTTGCCAGAAAACTTCTTGGCACAGCCATATCATCACTATCCATGTCAAGCCGAGCATCTCCTCCTACATACCACGCCGAGGTACAGCTCACGTGGCTCGACAGCCTGACATTGGCATGGGGTCAGAGCAGAGATGTTCGTTGCCCGTCACAGAGGAATAGGTGATGGGGAGGGGAGGGCTACGTGCCTGTCCCCAGCACGGCTGCTGCTGGGTGTTCCCTTCATGGTGTCCTCTGCCCTGGGGCAGCTGGCCCTGCACCTCCCTCCCGCAGGGCGGCAGAGTGGTGTCCCAGGGAGGCAGCCTTCCCGGAGAGGCTCAGGTGGTGAGCAGATGCTGCTGGGCAGAGCACCAGGAGGGAGAACCGGCAACTCAGAGCCTTCAGAGAATGGCTTTTTTTTTTATTTTGGTCACAATCTCTGACTGCTTTTTCAAGGAAGCGTTAACCAGGAAACTCCTGCTCTGATATGATTTTCCATTCATTTTTGTTGTTGTTGTTATTTACTTGAAGAGCATAGGTCTCCATGGGAAGTGAGTTTTCCGTGCTGATTTGAGCTGGCATAGCAAGAAAATATATACACACTTACACATCCACGCTGTGGGTGGAGGAGGTACCACCGACCACTGCTGGGTTGCCTCGTCCCTCCTATTTTCACACCTTGATTTTCACCACAGCTAGCTTTGCTCTATGTAAATATTGAATTTTTCCATGTTGAAGAGCTGCTTCCGTGTGGTTATTGTTGTTATTTAACAACATTAATATCCAAGAAACATTGTAACATTTATTCCATTAGGAAAACTATGCTTTGTAGCAGAACATCAAGTCTGGCAGAGAAGTAGTTTTCATGGCAAGGCCATGACTTTTGCTAATCCCAGGAAAACCTGCCCGATTTGGTCAGTTTATAAGTCTTTGCAAAATTATTCTTCACAAATGTGCTGTTGAAATGCCTTTAGACTTTTTGGCAGCTAAGTTCCCCTAAGGTTTCTCTTTGTTGCTCATGCATTTGAACAGCCAGTCCCTGGGACTGCAGCTCCTGCAGCCTTCACTACCTTCAGTTCTGACCTTCTCTTTCTAACTTTCTTAAGCACTCACTTTTACACTCCCAACAATTTTTTTAGCCTTCCAATATTTGTGTGAGTGTAATCGAGTACAGGCAGGTTATCTCACAGCAACAGTCTGAACAGATTTTAAATGATTAGAGGACCTTGGCAGTTGATGCTAGGGGAGTATGAGATGTTTATACTGCATCTGTTTGCTTGTAACACACCTTTGCCAGAGCCGTAATTCAATTTATTCATATGGATCGACTTTTTAATACCTTCCAGGAATAATTATTTTCATCATTTTATGTTTCAGTGTGTGCATTCAAATAAAACATGCTGCAGTTGGATTGAAAAGTTTAAATCCTGTTTTGAAAAGTCTCATGAAAAGTTAATGGGTTTTGGCACTTTCAGAATAAAAGTCATTTTTAAAGATGTGATGCAGCAGTCTCACAAAGACATTTGTGCAAAATATAAAGACAGATATTCCTCCATGTTCTTGCAGAATTCAGCTTGTGTAGTATGATTTCATTTAGTAGCTGTAAATGATACATGTATATACATACGTATATATATAAAAGAATACATATGCATACACATGTATGCATACATATATATGAAAACCCAAATTCCACGACTCTATATGTTCCAAATTATTTTTGTGACCTTACCTAGGACTACTTGAAATGTGTAATTATAGCCTCCTGGCTTTCATTTAGAAGCTTGACTGTCGGAGCTGTATGCTAAGACGCCTGCGTTAACAACCATGTAGGAGGGTATGAGCAATACACTGCAATCCTATACAGTTCCTCCAGTTGCAAGAAGTGCACTCCCATGCTTTTCTCACTATTTTAACTACTGAATGTCAAAATATTAAAGTAACCACCCCTTAATAAATCGTCACCAAAAATTACTGTAATAACTACTTTCTCGATGGTCAAGGAGCACTGCCAAAATCAACAAAACTGTTCTTTGTGGCAAAGTTTGTCAGCACCACTATGAACCACAGAAAAGTATTATCAGTTGTTTTCTATAGACAGATTTGGTTGGTTGGTTTTTTAGTTGTAGGCTGAAAGTTGACCTTACAGTTGGCCACTAAATGAAGGCTCGTTTTCACTGATGGCCCCGTGTGAGATCACAGGCACCCTCCGGAACCCAGCAAGCCTATATACGCTGACAGGAAGGAGTCCCCTGTGCACAGCAGTTGACCACCAAGTCAGCGTGACTCCTGTAGCTTCTCTTTGCATCTACATATCCAACTTCTCCAAGGGGAGTGCGCCTCTGGAATAAGCATTAGTGCAAATCAAGCCTCGACTGGGTCCGCTGCCAGTTTCAGAGAAGAGACTGCTGGAAAATGCTATGGCTGCCATATCACACCTTCCATCTTGTTCATCTGGCCCTGCTGCCAGCCTGTGGAGACTTCTCTGTAGAGTTTTAGGCCTGGGGATCTTCTGCAGTGCCCATACCGCGGTGAACACTGACATTGATCCAGCGCTGCCCGTCCTCCCACACAGTTCCTGGTGCCTTGGCTCATGCGCATTGGCAAAGGAAGTGCCGAAGGCCGACTTCACAACAGAGAATGCAGAGAGAGTGGGTGATTTGGCCAAATACCATCTGACACGCTGCACTGCAGCAATGACATGAGTCTGCTGTAGATTTGTACAGGGAGGCTCCTTAGACTGTAGGTTTCAACAAGAAACTTCTCTTACCGTACGTGCTTCTTGCACCTAGAGCAACAGAGGCCTCACCTTCACAGGAGACTGTGGAGGTGCTACCACAGCTTACTGGTAACAGTGGTAATTAGCCAGAAATATACAACAGACATACCTATTTTTCCATCTCTGGGGATGACTATATAAGACTTCAAAGGACTGTGGACCTGTTTCTGCACTGTAGGCAAAGCCTTTTAAGAGTTAGCCGTAGTTTAATTCACACTGTGACTAAAGGTACAATATCGCATGTTCCTTGTCTAGTCACACCAGTTTATAGCATTCCTTATGTCAACCTTAACATGTTTAAGTGTTTCACTGAGTATCATTGGTGAGGGAGAGGCCTTTGGAATAGAAATTGAAAATAAAATCTCTAGTGTAATATGATAAATTAGAATAATTGGTATAAATTGATTTTTCACTAACCAGCACTCAATAATAGACCGTGTTATTCTGACCCAAGCTGAGCAATCAAGGAAGAAGTTTTATTCCAATGGCTTCTGAGCTTTTCTCAGATCACCTGTTCTGATTTTCAAACTGCTCTTCAAGAGCGTAAGTTACAAGTGGAGATATTTTTTCCAGAAAAAAGGGAATCAGAATAACTTTTCCAATTATTGCAAGAACAGCTACTATTAAAGATTTTGCTTCGGAGTGGGAAATAACTTGTGGTTTTGTTCAGCAGCCATTTATGCGGCACACAGTCAGCACCACGTCCTCTTCTAAGAAGGCAGCCGGTTTCAGTCCTCAGCGTTCCTGGGTCAGTGACAGCCACAGGAGGAACAGAGCTGGTGACCACCCTCCAGTTTTCCCTGCTGCTCCAAAATGCCTCCAAAAATGAGTCCTCACACACTTGTTTTTCAGAGAACAGCAACGGGCTTGTTCACAACAGCTTTTGCTATACTTCACTCATGTTTCTTTCTCTCTTTCCCTTCAAGGAAGAAAACACATGAATCGAGCCTTTGTTCAGACCGACAGCCCACACGGCTTAACCCGCGCTGCCCCAGAGACGAGCATCAGCACAGCCTTCCTGACTCAGAGCTTCTCGGGGACCCGGCATGCCTTGTCACCCCCGCGGTCATGCAGGGCTTGGGATCCCATCTATATGAGACAACATATGCCTGTGTTGGTTTCCAGTCTCAAAACGATACTTAACCCGAATCTTAAAATTGAGTTGCGTGTGTCCTCCCTGGTATTACTAAATACTTTATACGTTACTGGTGCTTTGCTTACACCTTACTGCTTAGAGTATTGTACGGGTGCTGGCTGGTGAAGAAAACTGCTGCTGTTGGCAGCAGCCTGTCAGCAGTACTGCTGGCATGCACAGCAATGTGGGAAAACTTCAGAGTTTCAGATAGATAGACAAATTTCAATTTTTCCACCCAAGATATTTAAATCTCTGAGTTTGTCCAAAGCAATCATAGATGCCCAGTTATTTTTGCCGGGTACTTGAACCAAGCAAATACCAACATATGTCTAATTATTAATTACTATCTTGAATGTTTCTAAGTTACAACAGAAGAATAACATGGAGCATAGAAGAATCCACAGCTCTTAACAGCTGTGACACTGCACATCGCTGACGAATGATGCCAGCCAGCACATGCTTGTAGCAATGTACAAGAGGTTACAAGGCCAGGTTAAGTTATCATTGGTACAACTTAGAGAGAAAATTAAACACTAGAAATGACCAATTCACACTTAAGAAAATGAGCTGATGAACCACAGAAAGAAAGAAACTAGGAACCTATCAACATCAACGTCAGAAACTTTGTAGTCAACTGCGTTTTCAGTAGACACTGTCACCGAGATTATTAGACAACAGTTTGTATTTTGGATACCAACAGTGTTATTTTAAAAAATGATTGAAACCTCTCACAGAAAAATGCATGTTATTTGGAATTACGAAAATAAGCTTACAAGCATGCTGTTTTTAAAGTGTCATACTCTTATTCTAAGTTTTCTTTGATCTTTCATTGTTTTGCTACATGATATGTAGCTGTGCTAAGGAGCAAAGTAACTACATACCGTACCCTGCATTTCAGTCACTACCTGGTAAGTGTGAACCCCCATCCACCTCATTGTGTATGTTCTGTACTTTGAGCTGCTGATCCTGGCTGAGGCTGGATGCTGACACGGGTATCCGGAGCACCACCCAGAGCTGGCAGGCTCCACTGCTGCTGCCGGGGCGAATGGCAGAGTGGGTGACACCAGCTGACTCCAAAGAGCCCAACAGCTCACCCACGGGTACCAGCCTACTTCAGGCTGCAGAGCTGCTGGGCATGCTGAGAAAACCCTGCAGAAGATGCCCTAACAGCTGCCACGCTTTTGCCAGGGCTTAAACTGCATGATTTGTTAACCAAGAATAAATTCCATGAGGCTGGGGGAAAATCTGGAATAGCAGATGATCTGCAAGCCTGATCGAAGGATTTCTGTGGTCCCAGGTTTGAAGCTGAGCTGCAGTATTAGGACATGCTGCAGAAAATGACTGTATATAAAATGCATAAAATGAAGAATGCAGCTGTTGACAGCCAGACACTGAAACAATTTGTTTAAAAAGAAAACAACTCAAAGAAAATATACTAGCAACTTCACTGCCTTAACAGAAGCAGATGCAAAATGTCATAAAGTGATAATTAGAGTGAATTGCCTGAATGCATAGTGATGTTGTGCAAGACAGATCAGTTTAGAAACGTACAGCTTGTGATGAAATATTTGCTTGTTCCAAGCCATAAGAATACAGAACATTGAGTTTTCTGCTCCGAGGGCGTGGGGCTGCTTGGTGGAGCCAAGGTCCTGCCGTCCAGAGGGCACCCTGTGCTCCAGCAGGCAGCACCCTCTGATAACGTTGCCTTTCCTCCTGCCTAGGGAGACAGACCCTGGGAAGCTAAAGTAATGACCCAAACCAAGCACATCTCCCACAGACCCAAATTTCAGGTTTGTGCCCTTCCATGGTCCTGCCAGAGACTGTGACAATGACAATGCTAACACCGAATAGATACTACACATTCGATTTCTAAAGCCTGCTGAAGAAGAGCAGTATGTGCCTGCACTTGTGCCTGTGTACATCAGACTCTGACTTTGAAAGGAGGCTGTTTGTTTGGGAGAACTGATTCTCCAACTTTTTTTTTTTCTTTTCTCTCTCTCTCTCTTTTTTTTTTTTTTTTTTTTTGCATAAGAGCTCTCTGGCAGCTTGCCTGATTCCAGAGCAGGGTTATTTTGCAATTATTGTTGTCTGCTTTGTCTTAATCTTCTTTTTCCATGAGACGCACTGCAGCAGGACAACTCCATGGTGTACTCTCTTGCTCCTGCTTCCAGGAAACAAACTGATGGCTGCAGAGAGAGAGAGAGGAGGCACTGGGGGAATTGAACGGCAGGAAGGACTGTGGGATGGTTTCTGTCTGCCGATGCACGTACCTGGATAGGAAACATACAAACATGTATGGGAACAACCAGCCCTCCTCAGTCAGCCTCCCTAAAGACCCATGTAGGGTTTTCCTTTCAAACATACCTGCAAGGCCCTATGGCCTGCCCCGACGCAAGGCAGAGTTGTTGGATGCTGGCTTACTTTTTTTGCTTCGTTTTCAGAATGAAGTCTGGCCCAGAGACCCCACTTAGTGCGACCACGGCATTTGCTGTCCCCAGCTGGCAGGAAGCAAGGTTTTCCTGCCACGTGGCTTCGCACCCTGGTGGGTGTGCAACCCTGCTTTCACCTGGACACCCTTGTTTGCACTGTTGAGTTTTCTCCAGAAACCTGCGTTGCTTCCACCAGACTACTATGGATGAGCATGTCTGCAAAGAGAGCTGCTGCTTCGCTGTGAAAGAGAGCCATGGATCAGCCTGACCAAGAAAATCAGCTGCAGGCAGATGGCTACATTGTGAGAGCATCTCTGCAGTTATGAATATGAATTTTTTCTGGGAATCTCAACATTTTCTGGGAAAGATGGAGGAGCAAAGGGAGGGCCTTGGATGGAAAATATTCCTCCAGTGTCATCAGGCTGTAAACAAATTTCAGCTTCCAAAACCAGGCTAAGAAGTAGATGTCACAGTCCCCTTACTCATCTTTGAATATTCACTCATTTATTCAAGTGGAGAAACCTAAGACGTTTCATTATTTGGAAAATACATAGAAGTAGTCTTACTCCATGTAATTACATGTTCCAGTCCCTCCTGTCTAGGTTTTGAAGGAAATTAATTACCCTCTGTATTTTGTCTTACCACCTATTAGATTTATTCTAAGTAAGTTCTCTTACGCTCTTGGGTTCATTCACACAGAAATGTAATATCCTAACATCATATCAGTAAATGCATTTTTTACTGATGAAACTACAAATCAAAGATGCTCAGGTTTCATTTGGCTAAAATGAAAGTTTTTGTTAATATGTGCTCACAGTGACATCATATGCGCGCATCTCTACATACCCATTGGCTTAAAGGTGTTCAGGAAAAAGACTGCCTACCATTGGACACAATTTTAGAATCAGTTTAATAAAATCAATATTTTTAATGGTAAGGAAATACTGAAGTTAAAGCCATGGTGGGAGGGAGGGAGGCAAGAAAGGGTCTGATTTTAAAGTTCGGAGAGGAGCTAAAAGAAAAGGAACAGCACTGTGCTGAGATACTAAAATCCAAAACATGCCCCTGACATGGAAAATACACTAAGTGCGTTACAGGTTGGGCTTTTCGAAACACGAATCATCTCTTATTTATTTTTAAAGTACATTGCAACTAGAAGCATCAGTAGACACTTAAATGTGTCTGGTATGGCCATCAGGCATGAGCTACTGAGTTTCCAGTACCCTCTGGAGGTACCGAGTGTTTGAGGGACTATTGTTACCGTTGCTAAGCAGCTGAAATGAATTGTAAGTGAAGTGGTCAGAGTGTTATTTCAATAGCACGCAGAAGAATTCGGATCAGCAGTATCACTTCTGTTAGCCTAGAGCACATTAAGAAAACCAAAGCAAAAGCAGCCATTAGCTCAATAAATGTATGGTGAACTGGGAATCCTCATTAATTCATTCAGTAAAGGGGCACTAGCTGATTTGTTTGCCAGGAGCATTAGTAAATAAGATCCAGCTGAGTGTGACGTAAGCCACAGGACTTGTTCACACTTAGCTTTGAAAAAATATGAGCAATTAATAAGACAAGAACAAAGATTCTACTAGAAGGAATCGAGTATTTGAAAATAATGAATTTAAAAAATAAAAATAAAGAGACCTGCTCAGCTGGAGAAAGGACATTGTGTTGTTCTTGTGTGTTGAGCGCACACACGCACACCCTACTATTATTAGAGCTCAATTTCTAGCAGAAGCAGAAAACCAGATGGAAATCCCCAGTCTCAATAAATGGGAGCCTTTCCGTGTGCTGTCATCTGCTCGCCCCATCTGCACATTGTGAACTCAAGGACCGATGTGGGCAACAGAAAAAATTTCTTTGACAGATGGACTTGTTGCTATACAAGGACAGATATTTGTGTATGGCATTCATTAAGGTCTACATGTTGTCAAACATTTGGTTACCAGAATGAGAAAAAAATTGAATGATCAATTTCTTCATATGAAAGGTATTTTGCCCAGTCAGGGTTAGTTTTAAAGAATTCCACATTTATGTATGCTACTATAAAACTAAAGCAATTTCATAATTTATTGAAACAAAATTTGTTTAAAATTAATTCATAATTAATTTAACAAATTGCAATATTTTTGCAATACATCCAAATGCCTTTCGACGATTTTTTTCTTTTTTGAATATACATTTGCATGTCCTTTCCTTCTGATAATAACGATGCTGTAGCAAAAGTTGAGTAAAAAGACACGTTTGTACCCTATACAAGAGAGGAACAAGTTGCAGAGGAAATTTATGCTAAAGACAGAGAGACCTACTGGAAAAAATGAGAAAAGAAAGAAAATTAAATGTATTTACCAAAGAAAGTTAAGCATGATCAGATCCCAGAGCTATTAAAGGGATTTGAGATTTATATCCACCCTGCAGCAAGACTCTATATTTCTGAACAATGAACCAATCTGAACAACAGTACAGACCAAGGCGTGCACTTCAAAGAAGTGCTTGGATATTGCTTGGATATATTTGAGATATTGAAGGAGCAGCTAGTGTACTCTTGTGTGTTTGAAGGAGTTTCATTTTCCACAGTCTAAATATTGACATTTAGATTGTCTTGCTTAACTTATCTTAGGCGCTTGTCTTTATAGTCCCTGCACCTCCTGGGAAACAGATGGTGGTTTTTTCCTCATATTACAATATATCCACTTGAGAAACACTCATTTGATGGCAAAGGAAATTTGTATAAAATAGCCAAAAGCACCAAAATGACATAGTATTTAATGGTCCTCGGAGTCCAGCTCACACTCCGGTAGCCATTGCCTCCAAGAACTTTTGAAGGGGACCAGATGTAAATATTAAGTTTCGAGGCGCGACGCAGCTAAACGTTTCTGGTTTACTCAAGAATACTTTTTTTCTTTTCAATTTAGGCTTTAAGAACTTGAATTCTTGTTTCCTGAAATCTGGGGTTGGGGCAAGAGCAGTTGAAAATCTAAAATTTGCTACTGAAAATTTCAATTTTGCAGATCCAGCCTTTTTCTTCAAAAAACATTTCATACTGGTGCTATCAGGGATGACCATGTCAACACCTATGTTTTAATACTGGTAAATGAGAAGTTGAATAATGCACTAACCACAACTGATTGGTACTCTTCATGTAGACTGCATCCTGACAAAGGCTTTGACATTTCTATTTCATCTGAGTCAGCTTTCTGTGAAAAACCCAACATTTGAGTCAGTTTTCTAACCTGCTGGTGATTTTGAGGAGGCAGAGGGTTAAGGGGATTTAGTGTTGCTCATTTCTGTATAATGCTCATGGATTTGAATTGTGCTTTAATATCAAATATAAGACTCAAGTAGTGGAGCTTGATTTCACTCTGAACAGCTAACTTTCTCTGAGAGAAAAAGACAGACTGGAGTTGTAATTCTGTTTTAAGCAATAGACTATTTGATAAAAAATAATAAAATTAGAAAGGAATGATATTAAATTACATTTACTTTGCTCTGGCTCCCACTTGGCTATAGCAGATAATTAGGGAATTGGTGATCATCTGGATTTGGGACGAGGTGTGTTATAGAAAAAGAAATGAAGATGATTTGAAGACTGAAAAGCGAACCCTGAAATCCATGGGAAGACCACTGGTTTTCTTTCACGTACTGCCTTGCTTTCTGGTTCCTCAAGTACCTTTATTATTTTCATAAGTATTTCAAAGGGAGTTTTAATCATTTTAAGCTATATTTTGAACTGCCAAGCTATATTTGGTGCCAGAGAAGTGACACTACAACATGAGCCTTGTAGCACACTCCCAGCTGTAGGACTGCAGGTGGCAACAGGTGAGGAACCTCTTGTCCTATGGTCAGCAAATGCCAGCAACTGCTCTCTCAGCAGCTTTTCCCTACAGTGTTTCTTGTTTAATGTTCAGAATCAGGCCGCTCGTCCCTTTATGCCTAAGCATCCTTTATTAATAAGACTGGGAACCAGTTTTTGTCGGGTTGTCTGTACATTTCACAACAGTCTTTATTTACCCAAATGGCAGCCTGGGTGACTTGCGGCTCCTGCTTTCTTGCTCCCCAGCACCTTGCCCAGGGTCCCACTGCCACCAGCTGGCTGGAAGGTGGTGGCATTTGCTGCTGCCCCACTGACAGGGAGGTGCATCCACCCAATCCACCTGTGGCCACTTCTTGGGAATCCAGCCTGGCTCCCCCCTGTTCCAGCAGCGGCCAAAGGCAGCTTCCTCTTGCTTTTGGCCATGGTGCGTAGGCAGCCTTCATTTCTGGCTGCCAATTGATGGTTCCTGAGTCACGCTTTTGTCATCAGAGGAGCTGAATATGCCACATTATGCTGCTGGGGCTGAGTAGACTTGGCAGCTGCTACTTAGGTATTGACAGAGGTCTTTCCTAGCTATCACATCAATAAGTTTTCTACCTGGGATGTTTTGAATGGCATTAGTTTTGAAAGTCCTGAATGATATACCAGTTGTCTAAGTTAGAGGTTAACATTTTGCATACCAGCTTCCAAAAGAAGTGCCATAGTTACAGCTCTTTGGGTTTACAGGGGCCTCTGAGGGTCTGCAGACCTTGGAAGATTCTTTCCATGGCCAGAAGTAGGCTGAAAGCATTGGATTTGGTAGCTTTAGCAGTCTTTGAGGAGACAGGCGTAATTTGAGCTGCTGGGTGTGTGACCTGACTGGAAGACAGCGGGTGCCCACAGCTCTGGGTGGGCACTGACTTCTGCTATTTTGAGGCCAAAGACAGGAAATAAATGGCAATGAAGGGATGCAACTGGAATCAAGCTTTCTACTGTCCCAGAAACAGTTTTAAAACTAGAACCAGTGCCTAAAACTTGGCTGCAAAGCAATTCTTCCTTCTTTTTCAAACGAAGAAATGCCTGCAGACAGAGAGACTGGCATCCCACCTATGGGAGCTGCAGCACTCAGCAGAAAGTAACGCAACCTTGAAAGGCCAGGAAAAAGAGCATGGGCAAGAAGGTCATTCTGGGAGTCACTGATTGTGGGGGGGAAACCTTGGCTGCATTTCCTGCTGTGAGCACTCTGTAGCCTCAAGGGATGTTGCCTGCCTTACTATGGGTTGGCTTTCTGGATGAGTACCTTTCCAGAGCTACAGCCCTAGCCTTGCCCTCAGGCTCAGTTCCTCATCTGATTTTTAACTCAAAACCAAAACAAACTCTCGGTTTCATCCTTCCTTAAATAACCCTGTCCCCCCTTTCCATATGACATCTGTGAGTTAATCCCACAGAAACACGGTCCTCCTCCAGCAGAAGATTGTCACCCTGTCCTCCACGCTGATGTAGCAGCCAGCTCTTAACATGCCTCTCAACATTTCCTTCAAACACTTTTCACTTAGAGAGAAAATCTTCCTACCCCACTGGAATATTACAATTTCTGAGGAAAACTATATTACAGCTACTATTTGTTATGTGATTGTGTTAGAAGCCTCACTGGGCAAAGTTTTATGCACGAGAAGCACTTGGACAGCCTCAACCCAAGAGTTAATACAGAAATGGGAAGGCTTGGCCCAAGCAGAGAAAGCAGACACTGGTGTATGAGAAAACTACATGACTACCAGCAGCCCTTCCACAACCATCTTTTGATTCAGTATTAATTAACCATTGCTTCCTACTGCCAGAACAGCCTACAATTACGAACACTAAACTGGAGCACTTCCTATGAACCCTTATTTAGACCTGCAGGAACCAAAAGCCATTATTTCCAGTAAGTTATAAACCCCATCCAGTGAAAGTAGCTGCATTTATCACACTCTTCTCCCTGTGCATAGGGATATAGGGTGTTTATCTGTGGGGTGCGTAAATAAGTATTCAGTTTAAGCCACATAGGGTTTTCTGGAGGTGTAGACATTAGCTTACCTACTTGGCAGACACCAAAACCTCTTCCAGTACATACTCTGCAGCCAGCTGGTACTGTCTACGGCCAGTAGGAATTCCCCAGTACTGGTCAAAGTCCATCATCTCCTTCATTTACTCCTGCAACTCTATGGATGGTAGTCACTGTTTCCCACTAGCACATGATAATTGAATTGAAATATGAGTAAATTTATAACAGCGCTGTGGGTTGCTTTTCCCTTGGGACTTGACCGCCTGAAGGGGCAGGGTGGTTTCATGGTGTGGCACCCCTGCCGTGAAAGCTTGCTAGAGAGCTGAGGAAGATGCACAGCGAACAGCAAGAAAAGACATTACATTCAATTCACCAGCACTTCTTAGCAAACAAGTCTGCAAGCATTCAAAAACACAAAATGCTCTAAGCAATACCTTTTTTTTTTTTTTTTTTTTTAAGTTAAAGTATAGTCATCTGCCTCCCAACCTTCAAAAAAATGTGAAATAAGTTGACTGGATTTTGAGTTATGGGGTTTAACAACAGAGCAGGAAGAAAATGAGCTGTTTACCTGTGTGTGATTTAACTAACAATGTTTGCTCTGTTACAAGCCTGCTGAGGCAGGGTGTCTTTGTTAAACTGGGAATCAGGTATGTGGTTTCCTCAAAATGCATAGCGGCAGACTCCTGTGTCTGCGTGCAGTCAGAGACAGGAAGTAGTTCATTTGATACCCTTAGCTGTGTTCTGCATTGCAGAGGAAATATTTGTACTCAGTGATGGCAAGAGTCCATCTCAGACACCCCACATGTGTACTTCCACCCCTGAATTGGAAACTAGTGATTCAATAAAACGGGACCCTCAGATCATTATGCGGAGGTGAAATTCATACCCCAGTCTTATCACTAGAATTAGTTCAGCCAGATTTCACTGACAAAACAGACAGGAATACTTCAGTGTTAAGGAATATGAGATTTGATAAACCCTCAATGAAAAGCGCCTACATCCCAGCAAATCCCAACACCACCTAGCAGTACTGGTGCTTTGAGGAAGCCAGAACAGGTTTGGATTTGGTATGCTGATTATTGTGGAGAGAGTTCAAAGAAAAGTCTTAGCACTAACTGGACATGTCATTCCTTCCAAGGCATCCTTTACCTCCTGGTTTTGTCAAAAGCCCTGTGCTTATCCGTGGCTAACTAGATCCACATCCACTAGGTTCATGAAGCCCCTGATGAGCTCACTAGTTTGCTTATGAAAAACCTTCAGTTCCAAGTAAAATCCTCCAATTCCCCACAAAAGAGTAAGAAGGTGGAAATAAATCAAATGCAGCAGCTCATTCCTGAGGTTAATTTACTTATGGGATTTCCTACAGACATAAACTCGAGGTGGGATGGCAGAACAGTCCCCGTCCATCCCAGTCGGAGCACACACCACCGGGCACTTCTCGGTCACCTGGAGAAGTGCCAGGCAGCAGCACGGCAATCCACCACAGACACCACCAGCTTCAGTCTGCAGGGTAGGAAGGGGGTGGCCGTGCCAGCAGCCGCCCCTCACAAAGCCCCTTTGCCTCACCGCTCACTGCTGCGAGCACTGGCTCTGCAGCCCCAGTGGGACACCGCCGTACACCACTACTCACCTCACCGCAGACTTCCTCACCGGTAACCTCATGGCACGGTGCTGACCTGACTTCAGCAGCTGCCACATCCCTGGTTCTCCTCACCTAAACCCAGGGAAGCTCCCTGCGCCGGGCAGGGAGTCAACCCATGGGGACAAGGCGAGGACACTCGAGGTATGGCGTCACCAGTGGGACGGGCAGACTTCACACGGAAGAATAGGGTGAGAAGTGCTGACAGCAGCTTGATCGGAAAACAAAGCAAACTGGATCTCCAATGTTGATTATGGGGCTCCCATTGGTTTCCCACATCCCCCAAGGAGGGATTTCCCACTAACAGAGGCTGCAAGACTCCTACTTGTGGTGGTTCCCCATAGACAGCTGGGATGGAGCCACCAAATTTCAGGCATTTCCAACACTGTGACCCTAAACTCAGTGCTGGGCAAGGGCAGGAGACAGCATCCCCATGAGAGGAGATCATCCAAAGTACCTTCAGCACCCTGCAACCTCAGTCCCTTTATGGGCCTTCTGAAGCTCTCCTCGTCCATGGGGGCCACAGGGGCTCACAGAGGACATCTGAGAGAAAGGGCTGGCACCAGGGCAGAGCTCAAGGAAGCTGCTTCCAGCTGGTCCATGGACAAGACCAATTCTCACACAAGCATGGGAGAGTCTGCTCTTCCCTCACCAAGAGGGAAAACTGAGCAACAGCTGCCTGAAATGGCACCACTGCTCTGCTCCCACTCAGCCCAGTTTAACACCCAAGCGTGCCCGTGCTGCCATCAGCGCAGGAGGGCCAGGTACACAGCAGGCTTCTGTACACCTATGCAGCAACACATGCTGGAAATCCACTACGACACTCTGGTGTGAGTCCAAGGAACCTTTCACATGCCTCCTCTAAGTTTGGGGAGGTTGCATAATCCCCTTAAAGCAAGACCCAACCCAGCCTGCAGTCCAGGAGGGCACAAACAGCTCAAAATAACAACTTAGTTCTTTCTAGAGGGGCAGGAAATTACTGTTGTTTTGATTTGTGGTATGACTGGACTTCAGTAGAGCCTCTCGTTCTCTTGGAGGTGTTACATGAAGACAGGTCCCTTCACTAGCTGTCTAGTATGTTGCCTACTGCAGCATTAGCAATGGTCAAGGCAAACTGAGGAAGACCAATGAATCACTGGCTTCTTTGTTATCCAGGAAATTTTTTTCCTGTCTGAATTGGAGCCCTTCTGACTCTTAATGCAAGATAACCAAATGGACCAGCAGAGAAATTAGGGAACATGATGTAATTCTCCTTTAGGATATGATCTAAAAGCCTTTTCTTGCCACAAAACTCAAAGCAGCCAAACCACAGGACAAAAACAGCTCAGAGCCCATTGTCTACTTTTCCTACACTGACAAGATGCTGATGATTTTCACTCTGTGGAAAAACAACTCCAACGAGTCACTCCTTAAACATGCTTTTTTATACTCAATTTTCCCCATTTTCTGTATTCATTTCCCTAAGCATGTCCTAAATAACATCTAGTTATGTACCGTATTGTACATGGAAGCAATTAGTTTTATAAATTAATCATAATGGACATTTAAATCTACATCACACTTGCATCCAAATCATCATCACATTGTCATGGTTATATTATTTATTACGATTTAACTGCCACCACTCTGTTTAGGAGGAAAACAACTCTCACAGAGGATCCAGCTATTCTGTAAGTTACCATCCTTGTAGTTTCACTCTTGCAACTGAAAAAGAACTGCAGTGTAGCCAAAAGTCAGCTACGAGGCACTTACATACAACACAGAGTTTAAAAATAAAAATCTAATGTTCAAGTGTTGTTTTCAGACAAGCTATCATTACCTCTGACAGCGTCCTTATTGGGGTGAACATGTATACTCCAAGATACAGGCAGGGTAAATCTGGTGCTTCTCAAAGATGACCAAGATGGAAGGATTTTTTCCATCATCTACACAGCTGTCTAAAAGTCTGTTTAAAATCCCAGGTCTGGGTGGAGGGCAAAGGCAGGCTTTGTTTCCTCAAACAACATCTCCAACAAGAGCTTGAGCTACAAAAATGCTGTGGTAGCCTGTGCTGGACGGACAGTACTGGCGTCTCTGGCAAAGTAGCTTCCTTGAGACCAGAAAAAGCCACAGAGAAGAAAATGCTTAAACTGAAGTAACAAACATCTGCTATCGGCACTCCTCTGGCAGCAAACAACTCAACAAGCACCTTGTTCTCTTTCCTCCCCCAGGTAGCTCTAAACACATCCTTGGCAGGTGTTTCCACATCGGTTTATTTTAAAGCATCAATATATGCGGCAGATCTGGCAGCTTTCACTGCTGCTTTTTGCTGGTTCACTGCTTACAAAAGGTCTAAGGAAATAGGATCAGGCTCACACAGTACGAAGTGCAGCTTGTGCTGTGCTCTTCCCTGAGCTGTAGAAACACTCAGAGTTTTGATGCAGGTCCAGCCCATGTGCTTGCACCTTTTCCATACATTGTCTCATGTGTGCCACAGACCCTCCAGTCAAAATTCTGTTTGCAGATGGCTGGCATCAGGGATGGATTCGTCCCGTGGAACAGGAGCCGCTCATCAACACCTGCCTTGGGTTTCTCTTTTTCGTGTGCTCTTTTGCCTACAGAAAAACAGATCAGAGATTTAGCATACACATATACCATGCACGTGCACCTCTTGTTTTTATGGATCTGCCACCTTCACCACCCAAACACTCGGATCCAGATAGTATGGAGGGTGGAGCAAAAAAACTGTATAGCCATATGACCTGTCCCCCAGTGCATGATGAAATGCATGCAGCGTACATGGGAGCATTGCCTTGGTCTCCCCAGCAAATCTCTGTGTACCTGACCGAGCCAGAGCCAGTGGTGCTTGAAATCAGATGAGGCAAAAGAGCTGAGCTAAGATCCCAGATCCTTTTTCCTCAGCTCCAAGCCTTCCCCTGTCTCTCACGTCAGGACAAAGTCTTTCACCTGAAATCAAACTGGATAGTGGTTTCCAACATGCCAAGGGAAGACGGGTATGACAAGTGCCCACAGCTAATCTCTGTTCAGTATTGCCTTTGTGAGGCTCCCTTAACAGAGAAAGAGGGTATATGAGCGGGGTGGGGGCTCTTTCTTTTGTGGTGTTAGATCTGATCTGAGCAGATTAAGGCCTTACACTGAAATACCAACCAAGCTAGAACCCTCAGAAGACTGGGATTGATGGCTTGATCTTTAGCTAGCCCTCAAAAAGTTTTCTTCTTTTCTTTTTATATCAGTGCCAGGAAGACCAAGATAATTTGTGTGTGTCAGATGGTCTTCCCCAGTCATGCTTCTTCCTTCACTGGCCTCCAACCTAAGAAGTGTCTAAGACCTTCCCTGCAACACCAGCAGATGAACCAAGAGGATGTTGGAGCTAAGAAGAATCCAAGTACCTTCACAGTCAGAAATATTCCCAGTTCACTTCAGATATTTTTAAAAGAAACTTTGCTAGTATAACAGGAGATATTTCAGAAATACAAGGTTGTCTTGATGAGGGCGAAGAGAACCAAAACAAGAAAACTGAATTTCTGATATATAGGAAATAGCTGCTATTCACACCTCATGTATGGACTGAGACAATAGAACACAAGCCAAACAGTGCACTCTCTCTCTTCCTCTGTAGCCTTGAACTCTAATTCCTGACACAGTGTGCGCTCTAAGTTTTGGTCTCAGACTTCAGTATTTCTGATAAAACACTGGCCAGTAAACAGACCGTGTTTTCTACAAATTCATTATATCTATTCTCAGAAAAACGGAAGTAGTCACTTGCTTAGATGATCAAAAGGTTTTCAGTTCCTCTCTATCGGAGGAGGAACATTCATTTAACCAATTGTATCCATCCTCTCACTGACCATTAAATCAAACCCGACTACTACTTTCTCATGCTTTTTCAGTCACGGCAATCTTTATCACAAGGAAATGTTATACCTATAAGACAAAGAGCTTACTCCACCAGAGTTTTGACTAAATGCTTTTGCTGAATTGGTGGGAAATGCTAATGCCAACAGGAGCCACTGTTGTTTATTTGTTTTCCCAAGAACATTCAGTTTTGGTGCTGTTTTTCCTTCGAAAACCACAGACTCAGGTTGGCATCTCTGGTTACTATACTCAAGCCCAAGTGATCCTATTTCATGTTCCATTTATGAAATGATAAGGGCAGGCACCCAGAACAGGGAGACTTAGGTTTAGTTCAAGTTTAGGATTAAGTGTAGGTCCCCCATATCCTGGGGAAATAGTCCACCCACTCCTCTGGCTGTAGTCAATCAACCTCTCAGATTTCATGTGAAAATAAAAGTCTGGCCTTCTCCATTTTGAATGGGAACTTTGCAGTTGTGAGAAGCCAAACAGTAAAGAAAATATTTCACCATGTTTTTCTCCCAACAGGGAGGTTATGTACAACCCAAAGTTGTGGGTTGATGCCTGGGGTTGTTGTTTTTCCTAAAAAAGGTCATAGAATGGAATGGTTTTTAAAAAGCTCATGTAAAGGCAGACTTATAAGTTTTGTATGTACCCCAAATCTAAAACCCAGGTTTATAAAAGCCATGTCCATAAAAAAAAAAAAAAAAAAATCTTTTAAGTTGCTTGGCTTTCCTGATCAAAACAAATTTCATGTAAACCCTAGGTCTAATTCCACAGGGCTCCAACCTTTTTGCCATCCTCCCTTCCCATTTGTGGATTGGGTTATTTCTCCATCGTAAATCTGAGAATGGGAGCAGTCTGCCCACAAGGAACGCTCCCATGCCCCCAACAGTTCAGGCCTCTGAAGTTCTGAATCCTCTGCAGCCTGCTGGTGCTGTAATCCTTCATTGTCTGCTGAAATAGGTCCTTGATTTCCCTGTATTTGCCGTCAGCATGGCTTACTTCTCCAGCTGAAAAAAAAGTTAATGCAACGGAGACCAACATGATACATCTCTTTCTGCTGCTACTCCCCAGCCCCTCCCAGAGGACCTAGCCACCACCCACTGTGGGTAAAACCATACAATAGGAGGCCGGGATTTTTTGGAGCCTTCTCTCACTCACTCCTGTCCCAATGTACTCCAAAGGTTTGTCTGTAATACAAAGGAGCTATTCCTCTCTGTGGAGCACATTTATTCTGTCCAGAGAGCATTTGCAATCGTGAGCAAAGCTGTGCAAAGACACTGGGCTCAGAATAGGTGCCCAGCTGGAAAAGAGAAGGTGAAATTGTTGTTCATTACCAAGTGCACACTTATCTTGCACGTGCACTAACTCCTCTGTACAGAGGAGCCCTAATGTTACTGTAGTGAGTCATCAAAGCAGCTTTATTTTATAATTGCAGTGCCGGATGTTTCAAAAATACACGAGACCTAAATCTCATTATAGCAATACTGAGTTGACGATCTCCCTATAGCACATGCTTTGACTTGAAATTCGAGAGCATGATTGAGTTTTAAAGGAGAAACAGTCCTGTGAATAGGGAGCACTGAGGCTCAGCCTGCAGACCATCAGCTGTCATCTAGGTCAAACCAAAAGCACTATGGATAAAGCAACATTTCTGTGCACTGACCTTTTAGATGTACAACACCATGGTGTGAATGGACAGTCTTAATGAAACCTGTGTCCCCTGGGAAGCCATTCTGCACAGCCATCCTTGTCCCTCTTGTCACTGTACATTATAAAGTGACACATTTGCAGGCTGAACACTAACAAAACCAGTGCATGTACTTGGGTATGTGTTTTAGATTTGCTCAGCACAAGCCATTGCAGACTGTTGCTTTTCCCAAAGGAGTGAACAGATGTGAAAAGTTATATAGCTCATATCCTATTTCAGACAGTGCTGAATTGTCCCAGTCCGAAGGAAACATATGACGTGTCAGCATCATCCGATTGCCTGTTTAAAACAAGTTTAAACAAGATTAACAGACTCAAGAGACTTCTATGAAACAGTTTCCTGGTCATGAGATGTAAACTATCCTTCAGAATACCTCAGAAAAAAAGCATCTCTTTCTTTTACGTAAACTCTTCTCCCTTGCTAACACAAGCTACAAGTAGAGACCTTCCATGTATGTTATAGCGATGCATTGCAGCAAGATGCATCACAAAATGCTTTCAACAAACCTTTTCCTTCCTTGCTTGGCTACGTGCTTATAAACATATCTAACAATATCCTAAAGTAGTCCCATCTGAAGGACTTCTCTTCAAGCAGAATCACAGCATCACCTCTCCTAACCACTGCCAGGCCATATTGTCCTTTTCTGTTAATAAGTTACAAAAAAAAAAACAAAACAAAAAAAAAAAAAAAAAAACACCGCAGTGGCACAAATAGTTCACACAGTACAAAACCATTAAAACTCTCCTTTTCCTGATTTTACCTAGACGCCTAGGGCAGGACCATTGCAATTCAACCCATTGGGAGGGAAATCAGAGAAGGAACAGGCCAGTAAAACTTGTCAGATTATCAAAGTCCACCTTCTCAGAGAATCGTAGAATCGTTCAGGTTCGAAAAGACCTTCAAGGTCATCAAATCCAACCACCAAACTAACCTGCCAAGTCCCGTCACTAAACCGTGTCCCTTAGCACCACGTCCACATATCTCTTGAATACCTCTACTTCCCTGGGCAGCCCATTCCAATGCTTGACCACCACCTCAGTGAAGAAGTTCGTCCTGATATCCAGTCTAACCTCCCCTGGTGCAACTTGAGGTGGTTTCTTTGTGTCCTGCCACTTGTTACCTGAGAAAAGAGACCGACACCCTTCTCGCTGCAACCTCCTTTCAGGTAGCTGTAGAGAGCAATGAGGTCTCCCCTCAGCCCCCTCTTCTGCAGACAGAAGCCCCAGCTCCCTCAGCCACTCCTCATAACTCTTGTTGTCTTGTCCCTTCACCAGCTTCTCCACACATGCTTGAGCAACTCAATATTCTTGTGGTGAGGGGCCCAAAACTGAAGACTATATTTGAGGTGTGGTCCCACCAGTGCCAAGTACAGAGGGACAACCACTTCCCTTGTCCTGCTAGCCACACCATCTTTGATGCAGGCCAGGATGCCACTGGCCTTCTTGGCTACCTGGGCACTCTGCTGGCTCATGCTCATTTTTTACTCCAGCTAGAGCATTCACTTCCTTCCCATTTCTCTTACTTCCCCAGACTGCTAAAGACTCTACCTGTGCTTATTCCAACAGCATTGCGCTAATTTCCCCTAGCTGACTTCTCTACTCTTCCAGTCCCACTCTTTCTCCTGCTCCAAACTAAAGCATCCACAGATCAGGATGGCAGCCTTCCTCCCTGAGCTTTCCAGCTCACTATCAGGCTGTGCAGCAGACCAAAAGTGTGTTTTCCCCAGGCTGTATGGCTATGCACGCTTGAGTGGGACACTCTGTTTCACACAGTCACCAGTATCAGCCTCGACAGAAGAATGTACCAAACTACCCAAGAAACACCATTATGGTAAGGTGTTTCCATCTCCATCAGATTTGCTTGAACATCCATGTAACTTCACATTAGCAGAAAGCGGAAAACTGCCCTGCAGTCTCCAGGCAGCTGGGTTTTCCCCTCAGCATGCTTTCCTTGCAGTGTGCCTGCCACAGCCAGCCAGTGCTGCCAAACCCACCACCCAGCCTATGCGCGGTCTGCATCAGTGAATAAATGAGACATCCTGAAGCAAGAGAGGACTCAATGAGCAGATATCATCTTCCATGGGCAGAGAAACAATGAGCGCAAGGTCCCATACCTTCCCTTGTCCTGTTCCTTACTGCCACCAGTTGCAGCCCTTGAACTTCTGCAGATTTTTTTTTTTTTTTAAAATCTCAGTGTAAGCATTCAGATTTCTCTCCACAATTTCTTGAAAGAGAAGACAAACACACAAAGAATGAGAGAGGAGACCTTTGCTATCTGGGAACACTGCCCAGGAGGGCAGATGTCATTGTGCAACGCAGCGGGATTAGCCTCGCTCATGCTCTCCTGCACCGAGCCCCTCCTCTGCTCCCTGCCATTTTTGCTTCAGGTGTTTCACTGTCACTCAGAAGGCATCTGCACAGACGTTTCATATTGTAACAGCTGACTGAGAAGCCAATTATCATCATCACCCAATTTCACCTTTTCTTCCCTTCACATAGACTCTGCCTCCAAAAGCACCAAGACCAGGGGGTCACTAACCTGGCTTCCAACCAGCACTGGGTCATCTCGCGGTGTTGAAAGAAGGGCTCCTCTCCTCTCTGACCTTGTGCAATAGCACAGGGTAAACACTCACAGGTGCTTAAGTGTTGCCTGTGAAAGTGTTGAAAGGTTTGTGGACATCTTTTTGACTGTGCCTCACTGTATGCGGTTAAAGCCTGGCAATACCTTCGGAGCTCTTCATTCCATTTATATATTGTGATCTTGACCACAAAACAGCCTCTCCGAAGTACGCGGTCCTCCCCTGGGGATCCAGGCTACGCTTAACCCATGCTGCATCATTTCTGCTTTCCACCAGTGTGATAAAGGGCCTCCCATCGAGCCCCCAGTCCCAGGTGCTCTCATTGAGGTGCTGCTTGCTGGAGATGCTCAGGGTAACTCCTGCCGCTCCCCACAGCCCGGCAGCTCACGCCGCCCACGTCTGACAAGGTGCTGGCAGCCCGCGAAGGACTGTGCCTCAGGAGCTGGGGAAGCCCAGAGCCTGCTGCCTGGAGGTACCATGAGAGCACAGCAGCCTCTCCTGTGAACGCTGGACTCATCAGCTCCCACACAGCAACGTGCCTGGACTGTGTCAGATCACTCAGACCCAGCTTTATCACTGGGGCAAATGTGAGGATAAAAATTCAGCACATTCACTTGCAAGAACATGGTGATGGGATGGAGCTATGAGAGGATAAAACCCAGCACGAATTACAGCGATGGTGTCAGCCACCTCCTGAGCGCTAACTCACTGCCCTGCTTACAGCTCACTTGTCCTGCAGAGGTGCTGGACAAACCTCTCTCTCAGACATATGGTCTGAATTTTTGGGTAGACCTGTGTGAAGCCAGGAGTTGGACTCTGTGATCCTTGTGGGTCCCTTCCAACTCAGAACATTCTATGATTATTTGTCCAGCCGTTGGAGAAGGCCACCACAGTAGCCGTGCTCTTTCTGCAGCTTCAGAGAGGAGAAGGGATAGCTTTCTGCTATATCTCTTGCTTCCTCAAACTGGTGTGGAAGGTATTATATGCAATGCACACACCCTCCTCTAGACAGAAGACATTCACACTTTCAAATCCTTAACATTTAACTTTTAACATTTGAATTTCCACAGCTTACAGCCTCCTTAAAATGTGTGTGCAATGACTGCTGCTCATGATACGTCAATCTCTTTCAAAGCTTTGCACAGAACAGAACAGATGCCATAGGAACTCATGTACAGTTCACAGTCAGCTTAAGCTATGGTGTCCCTGACCTTTCCTCTTCCCTGTTTCTCTCCCCCAGGGCAGTGGCCACAGCAGTTTATATTTGGTTTGGGTTTTTCTTCTCCTTGGAAAAATCCTGACTGTATTTCAGTCCCTCATTTCCTGATTGTAAATATATAAAAAAGCTTCCCATATTTACAACCTTAATACAGTATGGTGTAACATCAAGGAGACAGATACATTGCTGTACCATGGCTCTCTGTTTAGGCCAGAGCTATGCCCAGTTTCAGTTAGTCCACAAAAAAAAAACACTTCAATTTTCTCTATTTTATGTTTCACTTCTTTCCCCTTCTTCTTGCACTAAGAGCAGCTGCTTGTACTCCATTAAATGTGCCCTCAGTGCTCTTGTATCCAAACATGAAAGTACTATAATGACGTTTTGGAAAAGAAGCTGCATGACAGTTACCCGTCCCGTAGGTATGTCAAGAGTAAAGCACTCAGATCTTTTACCTTTGAAATCTCTCTCATATTTCTGTGAACCAACTTGAAATTCAAACAGACCTTCCTGATGAGTTTGAAACTACTGCTCCGCATCTGCAGAAGTTACAGAGGCAGCAGCCTGCTCTGGATGCTGCAAAGGAGAGGGATATTTGTTAGCAATGGGTTTTGGGCCACAGTGGTGTGGCACACTTAGCAGAGCTGGATTTAGCATCTGTGCAAGTCATGGGGAAGAGCAAGTGATATAAGCCCATTGGATCATGGGCTCATCTCTGTGCCCCGGCAGGGTCTCTCTGCTGCCTTCACCAGCCCCCGCATCGCTGCAGATCGGAGGAGCTCTCTCCTGTCACTCTCCCCTCTGCGTCCCCCGCTCCAAGGACTGCTGGTGGCTGCAGTGCACTCTGATCATCTGCGCACATCACCTCCTGGCACCACACTTGTGCAGTGCCACCCACCTCGCTCTCGGCAGCTGCTCACCCTCCTCTGCCCTAGGGTGAGGGAACAGCGGCTCCCTGGAAGGAGGAGGTGTGATACCAGGCTCCTGAGTTATTTCCAAGAAAGCTTATGGAAGGGGATGGCTCCCAGGGGCCTTGATGGGAAAAGCAGGTTTTCACTTGGTTTTTGTTTGTTTTTCAGCAGAAATATGCAGAAAACAGGCCCTTCTGACAAACCCAGGACTTTCAAATTAGGTTTTTCAACAAATCCCACAGCCACCTGTAAAGGCAGCCTGTTTTCAGAGCTGGGTTTCTGAGGAGCATTGAGGAAAATCAGCAAAACTGACAGAAATGTGAGAGGTGATCAGGAAAGCACTGGGAGAATATCTGAAGCACATTCATTAAATAAAGCTAGCAGGTGATGAGTTCAAAGCAAGAAAAAGGAGTTTCTCCTTCAAGTGACATTCTGTTCAGCTGTGGGAATACTTGCCACAAGATGTTGCAGATGCTAAAGGTTTATAGAGGTTTAAAAAGTGACGGAACAATTGCTGAAAGAAGAATGCATCCAGGCTTATTACATACATAGATACCAATTCTTGATGCAGCAGATACCCAAGCCAAAAATTGCTGGAGGCGGGGAGACCATTTTGGGGCAGTACGGCTACATGCCTGCCTTCGGCTTGCATTTTTCTGCTGGCACCCGTCACGCAGTGGTGGGGATGGGCTCTGGGGCTAGAGGTAGCTCCTGTCCTGACGTACTAAAGCCTTGCCTACACTTTGGGAGAAGGAGCCAGGAGGAAGGGAGCGACTGGCCTAGGATGTCAGGCACGAGGGGGATGCTCACCTCTTTCCCATGTTGAGTGCAGTGGTTGTGCTCACCTAGCCAATACCTGCAGCTTTCTCTTCTGCCCACGGAGCGGGCATCAGCGATTGACAGGGCGCAGAAGGATGACCGCAGGCAATAAAGAAGGCAGATCAGCTTCTGGCAGTCCTGGAGGCATTCCCGACAACCCTGCAGCCACCAGCACAGCCACCCTCACCTCTCCCATCACCCCCTGCCCTGCAGCCCCCTCAGCAGAGCCCGGCAGCTGCCGCCGAGCGCAGGCCAGCCCTGAAGGCCCAGCAGGCACCGCCACCGCCCCGCCACCCCCATGTGCGGCCTCCACCCAGGGCCCAAGGAAGGAGCACTGCTTTTTTGGAGGTATCCTGGCTAAGAGACCAAGAGACCCAGCACAGCATGGGTCCCACGCCCCATCATGTGGTCGGAGGCTCTCAAATCCAGCCATGGCTCCCACCCGCTCCCTCTGCTTAGGCTGGGACCATGTCCTTGCATCGACATCTGCATGCATCCTTGAGCTTGCTTGGTCCAAGGATCCCCTTCTTCCCCTCCTCCCCTTCACACTCCCATAGCAGCGACTGCTTACAATCCATAAAATGCTTCCCACTGTTCCTGCAACCCTGCCTGCAAGCCTCCTCCCAGGACATGCTGTGTTGCAGCACCAGTCCCATCCCACCTGCACCAGACATGGAGCAAACAGGCACTTCGCCTTTGAAGTTGATCTCACACTGCTGAGAACCTGCTTGAAACTGGAGAAAGCCTTTCTGGTTGACCTGGATTTCTTTCTCCATCTGGGCAGAGGTTATGGTGGCAGTACAGTGGTTGGGAGTCTAGAAAAGGGAAGGAAAATATCCACCAGTAGACAGTTGCGGGTTAAGAAGCCTACAGAGTAGCATTTTGTTTGTTAACAAGGGTTAATTGCCTACAACCTGGAGTTCCTCAGCGCAGAGGCTCACCCCAGCCCTAACCCCACCACCCACCAGAAGCTGTTCGCTAGACTCTCCCACTGTTTGATCCCAGCCACCGCTCCCTCCCCATCACAGCGCAAGTCGACCAGGCCTGGTGGCATGGCCTATCAACAGTGACCCATCCTCCATCTCTACATGCTATAGGGCTCACCACCCCCTCTTCAGCCCTTCCATGTAGGGCTGGAGAACATTGCCGCAGCTTTCAAAACAGTTGTGTCTTGCTATTGTTCCTTGTCAGAATATGGGATAGCTTTCTGGCACTGTTCTTCAGTGAGTTATTAGCGTCTCCAAAAGAAAAGAGCACTCCCCTCAAAGATGCACACACAGCAAAAAAGTTGTTTAGGTGAAAGCAATTTTAAAAGATTCTGGTTCAGCCAAGAAAATAAACAGTGTTCAGACCTTGACCTCACAGGGTCCTGAGGGACATAAGTAAAATTATGAGAGGTACTAAGTCAAGATGTACATGAGCCATGGGGAGGCACTACGATACCTGAGACGAGCTTGCGATACCAAATATCTGACACAAGCTTGCAAACAGTAAAAGAAAGAAGTGGCAGACCCCAAGGGGAGGCTGGCACGCAGCGTCGGTCAGGGGGAGAGGTGCTTACCACTGCTCCGTGTTTCTGCCACTGGTTCAAGTCATCCAGCCAGTACCAGCAGTTTCTCATACTGGCCATGGGTGAGCACCAGCGTGTGACACAGAGAGAAGAAAAATGTGTGTGTGGAAGGAAAAAGCAAATCCATGTCTGGTAGCTAGGGAAACCAATAACCGCCATTTTCACCCCTTCCATCCTCTGCCTCCACCTCTTCCTCCCAGTGCTGCCATTGCAATGCCTTCGCACCACCAGTCCAGGAATATAACGAGTTAAGGGCCACCTCCAGCTCTGCCACCCCTCCCATCAAGAGGCCCAGAAAGCGGAGTTGCACTTCACAGTACAGATGATGAAGGAGGGGAGAGCTGGCCTACAGCACAAGATGTGTGGCTAGACGCCCGAGGCACGTCGCCTTGTGACGGGCAGAGTGGCCTCAGTACGGTGCAACACACGACCCAGCACCACACAACACCCTGCCTACCACTGCATAGCACCCCGGGGCGGTCACAGCACCGTGCCCAGGGCCTGCAGCGGCCAACAAGATCTCTCGGGGCTGGAAGCCAGGCTGGGTCTGGTGCCCCACCTCACAGACCAATCTCTAAATTGGACCAATCCCCCAAAATTACTGACACTGAGCAGGAAGGATGGACCTGGGGGCCTCATTTCTCTAGTCACTGCTGTGCTCTCCCCAGCAGACCCCAAAACTGGGTGGACATTATCACCTAGAGATACAGCAACCCCCAACTGAGCGCCCCGCACTTCTCCTCCAGCTGGCTCCCACCTCTGCCAGACTTGTCCTTCAGCCACTGGCAGATTTTTCTCGTCATCTGCATTTGTGGATTTCTCTAGACCATGTCTTGAAAGAAAACGTGAAAGCATGCAGAAGCAGAGCAGTTGTTCAAGAAATGCTTAGCTCCACCACAGATCCCACTGCTGCAACGTGATGAAGGTGCTAGAGGTTTGCAGCAATTCAGGAAAAACTGAACAAACCCACAGGAGTAAATAAATCCATCAAAGGCTGTTAAAAACAAAGGCGATATCTGAGGAAGTTCCTGAGCTGCACATCACTGGCAACGAGGGATGTGTCACTACTTATTGCTCCGCCTGTTTTCCAGGGATCCAGCGCCTACCACTGCTGGAGACCAGAGCTAGAACACTTGGTATGTCCCTGTTCAGCCACTCCTATACAGAAAGGCATACTACCCATATGAAAAACTACTAACGCAGCCACGTAGTGTCTTATCCATGGCCTTTTTCACTATATTATCTCCACAACATGGGGTCATTTCTGTAGTGCTCCACCTGCTTGAGCTGGCAGTACGAGCAGTGCAGACGTCCTCTTGGCCACCTGTGATGGCTCCTGCTTTGATCCCATCACACAGAGAGTTTTGAGCTCTTGCAATCCCACTCCTCGAAACAGATATGGGTGCTCAGAATGGTGCCTGTACATGATTAGGTCTTCTCTTTCTCTTCTTCAAGCATCATCCCACAGTTGAACAGCCACCCTAGAGCAGTGGAGAACCACAAGCATCTCTGATGCAGCCCTCCTCCCACAGCAGCCTCAGCAGATACAGGTCTCCTTCTCAGCTCTTCCTCTCCCACAACTCTTTGCTTGTGCTGTCACATGCACCGTGATCTAGGTTTTTTTCTCAAACTATCATCCTAATACTTTCACTTTTCTTTTTGTTGAATACCAAGATGATATTTTTCTAATCTTCTAACTGTACAGCTCTCCAATAGCTCCAGCAATCAAATCACACGGTAAAACAAAAGAATGATTTTTTTTTTTTTTAATTTTCCTCCATTTCATGCTCTGTCAGATGAACAGCATCTGCTATACTTCCCCAATTTACACAATTAGTTTTATAGTGAATGCTTTTAAAGATGTACATTCCCTCTGGTTGGGACAGCCACTTCTGCTGGTCATGGGACTTCATGAGGCCCATTCAGGATAGAAGCTGCACTAGAGTCAGCAGCACATCACATGCATTAAATCGTAAACAAGCAAGTATCCTACCTTTAAAGTTTGTCATATTTCTGTGAACAAACTTGAAGTTTCAGGGTGCCATCCTGACCTGCCTGAAACACCTTCTCCACCTGTGTAGATGTCACTGTGGCTGCACCACAGTTGAATGCCACAGAAGTGACAGAAGTGACAGTATCTCTTACAGGCAATTGTCACTGAATGCTCTTAACAGAGTCTTTGTAAATGTTTGGGATAACATCAGAAATGAAGTATTTAGTAGTCAAAATAGTGCTGCACTGTATTTTAGAGAAGCAGCTCTCTGAATCTAACTTTTTTGGCTTTCTGGTGAGTTGTTACATACCCTGTATTCCCTCAAAACATTATATATAATGTATATAAATGCATGCGTGTGTACAGGCAAAAAGACAAACTTGACAATTATTTTAGCCACTCCTAGGACATACAGCTGTGCTTAGAGGTGGCATTCAGGAGTTCCCCTTAGAGTATCAGCAAAAATACAACAGTTGGTCAGCACTACAGGAATATGAAGAAAGCTTTTGTGCCACCTGAGGGGTGGTCCTTGCCAAAAACAAAACAACATAAAATATGAAGCAGTTGTTCTCCATTAGTGGCTGGGACTTGGAGCTAGGTGTCAGGGCTGCCACGGAGCCTACCTGCTTCCCATAAACAATCCACTGCAAGGAATCATCCAGGCAGCACCAGCGGGTCTTCATGCCAGAGAATAAGTGAGCTTCAGGAACAACCAAAAGTGCAGAACTGACTCAAAAAAAAAAAAAAATGGAAAGGAGAAGGAAAGGAGGAGCTTCTGGCAGGTTGCTTTTAAGTAGTCTTAAGAGGGAAACCCAGACTTAGCAGGAATTCCTGGACTGTTGTCATCATTCCACAGCCCAGAAAACTGTCTGGTTTCCAAATCCTCAGGGAAGAGAATAAGTCCTAAAAGGCTTTTGTTTTATTTTTTGCCTGTGCTTGAACCCAGACATGCCATTTTCTGCTGTGTAAATGTGCCAGCCCCTGGTATATGAGCAAATGCCTGACACCAGGTAAGTGTCAATAATATTATTTGGTTCTTATCAACATTGCAACTGTAGAAGTCAATATTTCTGGTTCTCCCTGAGTTCATCAACAAAAACTCAGCAGACATGGGAATAGATCACCCATCTACAAAGTCCATGTCCCTTATGCTGCCCACGGAAAGGAGCTGCTTCCAATGATGAGCAGCAGCTTTGCAATCACCATGAAGTCACAGTCAGAGTCATTACAGAATTCGGCTAATTTTTATCTCAGGTGATAGCATTTAGAGAAGAAACCTGCTAATTGCCTCCCCAGCTGCTATGTAATGAAGCTTTTGCTTTACCTACGAGTCTTGTTAGTTATGTTTGAGATTCAGGAAACTGCCTAGCTACCACAAGTTAACAGGAACAAGAAGAAATAGAAGTTTAGGAAAAAAGGAAAACAATTCCAAAGATTGATCTGGGAAGGTAAAAAAAAAAAAGCAGGTAAGCAGAACACACCATGGAGTTACTCAGACAATACAGAAACAGCAGCAACTGGAGGAGGTCCTGATGGAAAAAAATACATTTTTGACGGTGCTGTCATGAAGTTTAGGTTTGGTTAGTAGCCTATAGTTTTGTGCATTGAAACAAATCACATCTTTGACTATACTAAAAAAATGTGAAGAGCATTGTTTGTAAGGAACTCAAATGCTCACTGCGAAAACCTCCAAAAAGGGAACTGTTTTTCAAGCCGTTACGACAGATGTGAGAACTTTCAGTCAAATAAGTTACGTGAAGGTAAGGATTTACAGGAAGCCAGAGTGAAGGAGTGCGCAAAATGTTAAAGAAAACAGAGACCAATGTGACTTCTAACTTCTCCTTTGGATTTCCTAAAGGGAAAACAATTTTGAAAACGAATTTTAAGGAAACCAAATCTGAAGATACAGCCCAAGAAAAATTATTCAGAGGACATAGTGATATAACACTTCTCTTTGGGAATGTGTAAAGACACAGCTTCCTCCAGTGGTTAGAATATTGTATGTAGGTATTTACAGGTTGAGCTCTGGCACACTAATTAATGGTCCTTTGACATTGAAGTAAAACATCTGGAAGGAAAATCTAAGCTTATTCAGAACAGATGGATATGATCCAGGTCAGCTTTCCCTACTGCTTGTATCTGTAAGCTAGATGTAAAAGTAATCTTGGAACGATATTTTGAATTGTTTTGGGAAACTGTGTCTAGGACTCAATACATCAGACAACAGGCTTCAAAAAAAGCAAGACAGCAAAAGAAGAGGAGAGCAATTAGAACAAATTGTTCCCTGAGCAGTGAAAGTCCAATTCCTACCAATCTGCCTCCTGCAGCCCTGAGCAGAGGATCCTGCCCTCCCCACAAGCCCTCAGTCCCACACCATTACCACAACCACATACTGATTCTGGACTGTTATTCCCTTGGTCCAGAAACAGCCTTGTTAAATAGTGCAATTGTGGAGTATGTCACGCCAAGAACAATATCTGTGTTTTCTCCACCTGGCACCCATGCTGTGGTACTGCCAGGTTATGGGGCTTGGTTTGATTTTTAGGAGTTTAAATGCTTTGTAAAATAACATGCCATTCAGCATGTTCAATCAAGCATTAGGTTTCTACAGTTTAATCATCCTGTAATAAATTCTGTCAAAGTTGTTAAAAGGGTTCTTAAAAAATGCTGAAAAGTCAAACTTGGCATCGCTAAATTAAAAGAAAGCCTGAAAATTTACTGAGGTGTTATTTAATAGAAAGCCTGGAACAGGTGCATGAATATGTAACCAACAACGTTAGAACCAGGGAGGCTGTGAAGACCATAGAGCACCACCACCAGGAAATCAATTAGAAATAAAATACAACAAAAAGATCGCTTGAGCTAACATCTTTGCAGGCAGCAAAAAATAGGTACATCTCAGTATGTAGAAGAAATGCATTATTTATATGGGTGTAAAACACAATTGATTCTTCTGAAGTTGCTGCTGGTTCCTGTGAGACAATTGCTAAAGGAATGATTGGAGAAGCTGCCAATATACACAGTAGGAGATCTCCAGGATCTCCAGGAACTTGAGAAAAGAGGAAGAAGATAGGGTATCCCCATGGTGGAAGAAGCTGTGGTCCCAGTTTGCCACCCATGAACTCACCCCAGACCAGCTAAAGCTGTTCCACTCCCAGCTGGATCCAACTGATTTCCCAGGTGGAACAGGGAAGTCACGTGGGCTAAAACCAACCTTTCCTTGCAGAACCATCTCTCCATTTGCCCCATTCCTGGTGCAGGCATCGGCAGGCTGCCCCACAGGACACTGACCTGGTCCTGGCCCCAGGACCTCACCAGCTCCAATTCCTCCTCTACAGCCAGAACCACCTGCCCGAGGAGCAGCTCGGCACTTCCAGCTTTCTTTTCTCTGCTTCCTTCTTCTCTCTTGCAAGCAGAGGATGAGTTTTGTGAGTGCATTAAGTTTTGTTTTTTTTGTTTTTTGTTTTTTTTTTTTAATGGCTAAAACACACTAAAAGCTCCCATTTGGGAACTCCTGAGCAGGTAGGCTGAACTCTCAGCAGAGCCCTCTCCCTTGGGTCTCCTGCAGCTGCCACACTCCCTAAACCTCCCCATTACACACAGATAAAGTGCTCCCACAGCACCCTGCAAACTGGCAATGTATTGGAAAAGTGGAGAAGTAATTGGCTGAGATCCAACTGATCATTTCATGTCATGCTGAGAGCAGCTGTCCTCCATACCCATCAACAGAATGAGCTCCACAAACCATGGATGCACCTGGACAAGCCCACTCTGACACCTGCACACCCAGCACCTCTCTGGCTGGCATACAGAGCAGCAAACTCCACAGAAATCAGCGTGGCTACTCACAGTGATCCTCAGTCAGACCTTCTCCACCACCACCTCAGTGACTCTGAAGCTGTCAGTCACATGTATCTGAGTCAGAAGTTATTTAATCCATTCTCAACACAGTAGAGAACTCATCACACTTTTTCCACGCCCCCCCGCCACACCAGGGGAAAAAAGAAAAGCCCACAAATCTGTCACATCCATGCTCAGTGCCTGCTGACAATGGCACGTGTTGCTGCCTGTTTGCAAGCATTTCTCATCTGAAAGGGTGCTGAGGAATGCTTCTGTTCACAGCTGCAGAACCTGGGAGCTGCACAGGTGCTCCAGAGGCAGCAGGAAGCTCAGGTCTGCAGGAAGTTCTAGCAGATTTATAATATCAAGCAAAACCCCTATGAAGTATCCACAGATTAAGTTGCTTTTCATTTTTAGTAGTGGTTTCAGTTCTCAACACCTCAGTGACCAAAATATTCCCAAGTCTTATACCATTCAAAGCCCTGTTTGGGCTATAGGTTCAGAATCACCTTTTGTCAGTTAAACTCTATGCTGCAGCCTCCACTCTTCTTCATCAGTGTTGGCACAAGAAAAACTGGGAACTGTTCTTGCTGATATTTTGGGTTTGCAGTTATTTGGCTTGATGGTGGTTTTTTGTTTTTTGTTTTTTTTTGGCTAAGTCAGTTTTCGAGTAGGTGAATGCTCTGCATCTTGCATCTGATCCTGCCCACCCCAGTACAGTCACTAGCACTGGCACAGGGACAAGAGCAGCAACCCACACCTGGAGGCAGGACAGCTCCTTCTAGCAGTGACATAAACCGAGGGTTGTGCAGAGTGACCCCGAAATAGCGTGGGCTCCTCAAGGAGTGCTTCTGCTTCAGATCTGGTAGTCCAGCCCATGCAAAGTTAAAAGCAGCTACATCTCAGCAGTCACATGTCGCAGTGCACTCTTACAGCTGCACCCACCAGACCCCTGCCTGGTCTTCTAAACCTAATTGGTGGAGGCTGTGTGAACTCTCCTTGCAGTCAGAAATAATTTTTACTTATTCAGAAACCTCCTTTTCTTCCAAGCTCCTCTCTGCATGTTTGTCATCCATGCTCTCCTCTGTGCACATTTTCCTCTTCTTCAGACCAACAAAAAGCCCCTTTTCAGTGACTGGCCTGTCCCTCACCGTGCACCCCGCAGGCTCTCGCCTACCTCCTCCTGCCCCCCAAGGAGGCTGGCAATCATACCCTGAAGCCCACCTTGCTGAAATCAGATTTCTCCCACACAAAGGATGGTTTCTTCTGTCATGGCAGGTAGGAATGGAGGAAGACTGTTTGCCTAAGGCCGTCATTCCACAGCATATTGTCTCCAATTGCGAATCTCTTCCCAAACCTATCATCTCCCAGCCCTGATCCTGCCCAAAGGCTGCACCCCCTGATGAGGCCCTGGAACAAATTTGCGTGATGATGCAAGCACCAAGGCAGGTTGACGGCTGGAAACAGTCATTAGTCAGTCCCTTCCCATCCTCATGAGCCTGCAGCTCAGAGGCAGCAAGGGGAGGGAGATTTCAGGGTGATGGCTGCCTGTGCACAGCGTCCTGCTGGCTGCCACAGCTGGGCCACCATCTCTGACCCTGGTGTCCCTGTCCTCCCACAGCAAGGAAGGGCCAGTGGCCACATGCTCTGACAGCCTCAAACATAGCTTTCCAGAGGGAGCAACAGCCTGGGCCTGGGCTGGGCTTGAATGGGTAAAGACCTCTCCTTGGCAGCTCCACTGCCTCCTCAGCACCTCCACTGCCTCCTTGCAGTCACAAATCCACCACACTAACAGCCACCATCCACCAAGTTTCAAGTACTATACCCATCATCCAGGCTTTCCCCCGTCCATCCCAGTCGGAGCACACACCACCGGGCACTTCTCGGTCACCTGGAGAAGTGCCAGGCAGCAGCACGGCAATCCACCACAGACACCACCAGCTTCAGTCTGCAGGGTAGGAAGGGGGTGGCCGTGCCAGCAGCCGCCCCTCACAAAGCCCCTTTGCCTCACCGCTCACTGCTGCGAGCACTGGCTCTGCAGCCCCAGTGGGACACCGCCGTACACCACTACTCACCTCACCGCAGACTTCCTCACCGGTAACCTCATGGCACGGTGCTGACCTGACTTCAGCAGCTGCCACATCCCTGGTTCTCCTCACCTAAACCCAGGGAAGCTCCCTGCGCCGGGCAGGGAGTCGACCCATGGGGACAAGGTGAGGACACTCGAGGTATGGCGTCACCAGTGGGACGGGCAGACTTCACATGGAAGAATAGGGTGAGAAGTGCTGACAGCAGCTTAATCGGGGATTGATATTGGTTCTCTGCGTGACAAAACGTTCTCTAGCATCTCAAAGGAAATTGTGACATTAGCAAGTTTTAAAATTGTACAAACATGAAAAAAAATATTTATTAAAGTGATTCAGTGTAAATACAAAGAAGATTCTGCCATTCACTACAGGATCATACATTCAGCTCTACTGTTGTACTCCAAGATATAGGCAGAGTAAATCTGGTACTTCTCAAAGATGACAAAGATGGAAGGGTCATCTGGGTCATCCACGCAGGTCAGGGGAAGTCTGTTGGGATTGCTGGGTCTGGGTGGAGGACGAAGATATTCAGAGTCTCCCCGAACAAATTTTCCAACAAGAACCTGAGCTACAAACATGCTGTAGTGACCACTCCTAGAGGAACAATACTCATGAGAATAGCTGGCATCTCTGGCAAAGTAGCTTCCTAGGGACCAGGAAAAGCCACAGGTAAGACAACACATCAACTGAGGAACAAACATCTATTATCAGGTCTTCAGCAGCCAGCAATTCAACAGCCCCAGGTAGCTCTACACACATCCTCACCAGGTGTTTTCATGCTGGTTTCTTTTAAAGCACTGACAGATGCTAGCCGCGTTTCTCCATTAACCTCTCTCTTCCGCCTGTCCAAAAGCTTTGCTAAACAGCAAATACCTGAGGCAAAGAAGGGTGTTTTCAGCCCCTCCTGAAGGCTGCTGACACTGCTTGCAGTGATACAGAGGCACACAGATGAGAGTGCCCTAATGGCAGGAGCGCAGGGGTCAGGGGCAGTCCTGTCACTTCACACAGACCCACCAGCCTGGCCAGCATCTGCAGCCCGTGCTGCTGTGGCCCCTGAACCTACTCTTCCCAGGCCAGCAGAGGTCCTGCCATTGCCTATGGAGTCCCTACCACAGCTGGGGCTGGGCCCACGTTAAGACCACATGGGTTGACCTGATAGCTTTCATCACTGCTTTGTGCAGGATGGTATAGAACCAGTAGGAAGCACGGTTTGTGCTGAGCTCTTCATTGCACTCTAGAAACACTCAGTTTTCATATAGGTCCAGCCCATGTCCTTGTACCTTTTCCATACATTGTCCCATGAGTGCCACAGATCCTCCAGTCAAAATTCTGCTCACAGATGGCTGGCACGTGGGATGGATTCGTCCCGTGGAACAGGAGCCGCTCGTCCACCCATTTTGATTTATTGAGCTTCTTCATCTGCTCCTTTTGCCTAATAATAAAAAAGAACAACATGGTGCCCTGATTCAGACAAAGACAATTTCCCAACCCATCTCTTCCTACTGTTGGGTTGTGGAGGAACAGTTACACAAACCACTCTCAGTGGGGTTACTGCCTGGCTTGCGTTTCTGTTGGTACCTTTGCTGTACAGCTGGCTCCCTTCAGCAAAACCAAAAGTTCTCGCATCGCCATGGACAGTGTCACCCACAACTTCATACCACATTAGAGAGTAAAGAGACAAACATCTCTCAAGCGGGAATTGTTCCCAGTTACCAGGTTATATAAATCCTGAATGAATAAATGTGGTTATAAAATGAGCAGTATGAAGCCACAGTAAAGACTGTATAACCTCTACCCCTAGCTTTATCACACAAAAATTCCAAGTTTTTTTAAAACTCCCATGTAGAAGAGACTAAGAAATAAAAAGAATACATTTGAGATGCCACAGCTCAGTCACAGCGAAGGAAAAGAAGTTTCTTTTTTAACAACATAAGCAAGATCCACACATGCAACCCGTTCGTTTATGTGGTAGAAGTCTCGTTTCCACACACACAAAGGAACATGGAGGCAGTGACGGGTGGGGGAACCCCAATAACCTGGTTGGGGAGAAAGAAGCCCCAGCCCCTCCCGGAGCTGCCCCAGGGGAGCGTCAGCCCCAGGAGCTGGGGGACACCAAGCACCGTGAGCAACAGAGAGGTTGAGGTGGGTGCTGCCTACAGGGGTATGTGTATGGGATGCAGGGGAAGAGCATTTGGTGATCACACAAGATATATAATAGGATATTCGAGGGAGGTAACAGGCGAGGAAAGGGAGGATTCAAGGTGGTCTAGTGAGGAACACACATGGACAAACACAAGGGAAAGGCGACAAAGGGGGCTGGTCAGGTGACTGACTGGTCAGTAGGCTTGTCTAGCCATGCCCTGCACCTGATCCATACAATCTGCCCTATCTCCCCATTAAACTCCTTTTCTGACTCCTATCCTGGGTGACAGCCTCTCTAGTCTGTGTGCAGGAGTGCGTATGGAGATATGGGTGCAGCAATTGGAGTGGGGCGTCAGCACAAGCAAGGATATGCATGTGTGAGTGTGTGATCACTAGTGAATATCAAGCTGGACAGCCGGTGAGGAGGGTAAGTGACCTGGGACACAGGTATCAGAGCAGTCATAAGTCTGGGCCAGATGTTGGACAGACCGGAGGTTCTAGCTTGCTTACCAGAGGGTCCAGGAGGTTCAAGACTGAAGGCACCATGAAGTATAGGGGTCAACTGAGAGATCCATTTGCAAGTGTGTATGTCTGTGCAGAATGCAACGGGAGACGGGAGGACCCAGGGGCCAGCACATGTGTAGGCTGAGTGTCTAAGACCGGCTCCTGAAGGGACACATGCAAGTGTGCATATACGTATATACATATATACACGTGTGTATGTATCTATCTGTATCTGGATAAAGAGATGTATATGTATTTTCCACTAATAGGCTTTCATCCTGATTAGCCAGAAGGGAACAGGGTGAGGCTGTTGGCGCTATTTATGATTGCATGAGTGCTGTGCTGTCTGCGTTGATTTTTGTGGTCGCCTATATATGTATTTATAAATGCACATTTAGTGTATGCATGTGTTTGTGCATGTGCACCTAGTGGGAATAGGTGCTGAACCTCGCTACCAGCTGGACCTGGGCACACAGAAGTGTGGCAGTTTCAGCTCTGTCGGGCTACTGCATTTGCCAACTCCTATCACAGGATGTGGAGGACAATAGATCAGGCAATACTAGTGCTCCACCACCATCAGAATAACGAAATAAAATAGATACAAACCACTGAAAAACTTGCCATAGTGTTGGGTTCTGGATCCTCTGCAGCCGGCAGATGTTGTAATCTTTCATTGTCTTCTCAAACAGCCGCTGAATTTTTCTGTATTCACTGGAAGCGTAACTGAGTTCTACCAACTTAAAATTTTAAAAACATCAAAAATAAGGTGTTACTGGTAGTAACAGCGCTCAGTCCTTCCAAAGGACTCATCAACCTCCTTGCATTAAAGGAAAAGCCCTGCCATTAAAATCATGAGCTTCTCTTGTCTTTCCACTCAACCATCCTCTCCCCGCATTCACTCTCCTTTCCCATGCTGGAAGCGCAGGCACTGAGGTGCTGCTGCACAGGGAAATGAAAGCAATCCCACACGAGCTTCCTTCGGTGGACACGCATCTTGTGCATCTAGGTTGTCTTTACTTCAGAGTAACCTAGAGCCGAAATGCACAGCAGTATTCAGGGTGGAGAAGAGCGAATATCAGTTTTACTTTAATTTAACACCCTAGATCCTTCTAGATACTTCCTTACAGGGCCAAGCCCTAGTTTTACAACAGCAAATAACATTTTGCCTCAAATAGACAGAGGAAATACTATAAATCCCCTTTAAAATGCCATTTCTCCAGTTTAGCAGAGGATCAAGTGCCTTGGGAGAGTGCAAAGGACAAGCCAGAACAGCAATGGCCAAAAGGGCCCTTCTTCACCTGCATGGTATACAAGCGATCTCAGAGAGCCTCCCAGGAGGCACAGGTCTATTCTGAAAGTCACACCATTAGTCTTGTTTCACCTCATAGTTGCATGTTTTATACGACATGTTTAAAAACTAAGACTATCTCAAGCACCTTGGTCTTTGGAGCTGAGAGTCACATTTCATATAGCTTACTGCTCAGAAAAATTAGTACCAGACACAGTTCACCCAACCCACTGGAGAGGTGAAAACATATACCTTGTACCCAACATCAGGCAGTGCTGATTGGTCCCATTCTGGAGGACAAAGAGAAAATGATAGATCCTTGTATTGGCTGGGAAAAAAAANAAAAAAGGAGAAGAAGAAAGAACAAGTCAATCCATAACATTTCTAACGAAATCCCCCTTCTGGAGAATCCAGCTGGCTCTACAGCAGCCTTCAGGCATCCCTGGATTTTTATTTTTGTTTTACCTTCCACATAACAGTTACCCCTTTCTCCAACTTAGATTTCTATACACATCTTAGCGGCACTAATGAATTTCTTGGCAGGTCAAAGCAGTGGTAGGAGAGCTTCAGTCAAGAAGTAACAGAGGCTCATAGCCAGTTGGTTTATGCAACTGCTCCCAGACAGACTTCCATGTGTGCTGCTTGAACCTCTAGGAAACTGAAGCGTGAGCCCTCACCCTCCACGTGGCTACTCATCTCTAAATCACTGGCTAGATGGGTGGCCTGTCCCTCCCTGTTCCCAGGACCAGCCTGGCAGGAGGCCATAGGTGGACAGTGGTGCCCCCATGCACTACTGCAGCAGTCAGTGCTTAACAACTCCCAGCACAAGTCCTCAGTCATCTACCTGGCATGAATGTTTCATCCCAGGCAATAGGAGTGTTAGCATCCATCCAGGAGCTTGTTTTATTTTTAAATCAGCCAACCTTTGGTTGAACCAACCCTTAAATTGAACCTTTGGCTTCATATGCACTGTATGCTGGTGAGTTTTGGAAGCTGAGACCGATTTTTTTTAGAATAAAGCAATAGCACAGCTAACTTTTATTATAAACATGCCCAAATTCTGTCAAGCTGAACTTCCTTTAAAAAAAAAAAACAAACTGACTATCCCAAATAATTGCATCCAGGTCACTTCATTTAGGGGAATTTGTTCTTGTTTTATTTAATACTTAGCTTTACAGGTGATGGCATCTATCTGCTCCACAGTTCTTGGGAGGCAGTCCCTTGTTCTTACTCTGTGCGCAGTTTAGGATTGTTGGGGCATAAATCAAGGAACAAAAATTCCTGGCACAACTATGTCAGCCTGGTGTGACCTTGCTCTCACAGAAGGAACAAATCTACTCTAGGGGTCTATAATGGCTGCCAGAGACTGCCACCAAACATCCCTCAAATAAGCTTCACAGAAGTATTGCATAATTTACAAATACTGTCACAGCAAAATTTGCTGTTAAACTAGCCAGCAAAAGGCTTCTAAAAATGAACTTGAGAAATCTAAAATTGAATTCTAGAGAGGTAGGAGGAATTTCTGAGTAGAAAGGTGCCATCATCTAAAGACTTTATTAAATAATGAATACATAGTACCTTTTGTCTTGTCCACATTGAGAGGACAGAAATTTTGGCCATCGGGCAACTTTTCTTCGAGTTTCATAGATCAAATTTCTTTGGACCATGTCTTGAAAGAAAAACACAATAACTCAATTAGATAATTTATTGTCCTGGGACACACTCCTATGCGCTTAGAAAAAAATAAATAAAAAAGGAGGTAGCCTTAAATGCTGCAGGGTGATGCTCTTTCTACAATGTCCACCCCACTCCATACTTCATAGTTTGAGACCATTCCCACTTGGGCAACTTCTGCTTGGAGGTCACCAAGGTCAACAACCTGCTAGCATAGGCTGTGAAGCTCAAAGGCAACCACTAACTACTGCACCTCCAGATGTATTCACATCCAGGCTGTTGGCCAGAGAAAACCACATCTGATGTCTGGCCTGCAGCAAGGAAGCATTTTCAAAATGATGGAGTTCATAAGTCTGGCTTTCCTGGCAGCATGGGATTGTTAGTTGGGGCTGAGAGGAACATCTTTTTGGTCCTGTAACAATATCACACAGCACAGACAGTGTGACATTGCTAGCTATCCGTTATTTCCTCCTTTAAACACCATTCTTTTTATTCATGCCAGGAAACATTTAAAGTTTGGAAAGCTAACGGAAACCTTAAGATGGTTAAATAAATTACGAATAAATTAGAAACAGAAAAGCATTTTTTATTTTCTCATTCTCTCTCTAACTAGCCCGTAATTTTCCTTTGCTGCACTGTGTGTTTTCTCTCCCCATAACTAGCTTGTAAGATGTCCACCACAGGTTACTTCTTCACCATTTGACTTTTCAGTTCTTACATATATACACAGATATTTTTAATTTCTCATTTCTCCTCTTCGGTTGTATAAACCCAAATGCATAAGCCAGATACCATGAGGTGTTTATTCTCAGTTCTTGTTCTCAATGTACAGTATTGTCAGAGATGCTTTTTTGACTACAGATGCACAAGTCTAGAAGTTTGAGCAGAGTATCTCAGAGAAATGTACATAATGCTCACGTTCTGCTTGGAGAAAACTTACAGGAGGAGAAAGACACGTTCAAAGAAATCCAGACATAGGGTAACAACTCTTTGCATGAAGGAGGCTACCTTAGAGTCAGCTGTGTAATGAACATTAAACAAAGAGATACTTCACCTTTAAAGTTTAACTCATATTTCTGAGAACCAGCCCTGAATAACAGAGTGCCTTTCTGGTCAGCTAGAAATGCCTTCTCCAGATCTGCAGAATTTACTATCGCAGAGGAATGATCCAGATGCTATAAAAAGAACAAGGAAATTATACCTGTTAGAAACTAGCCTTCAGTTTAGGTGGCACTGTGGGGACATACTGGCGTTTCCTCCAGGCCCTATGATGGGATGCCATGTGTAACTAGGCTCTAAAGGCCTCCAGCATTTTGTTCTTCAGGGACGTAGGGGTACCCCACAGACAACAGCTGCTTACAACAACAGCAACAAAGCAGCATTCAGTCTGTACGGTCAGCTTCATTCAAAAGATTTCTGTCATCTCTGGAAAATGCACCCATTTTCAAAGTCAATCCTTTGAAAGCTTTCAGTGAGTGTCAGTACTGCTTTGAGGGACAATTAGTAAGACAAATCCACCAGTGCATCAGAGCAGTATTGCAAGGGCACCAGCAGGGCATGCAAAACACACCAGCTGCAGAACAACATGCCCTAAATAACCGTCTGAAGATGGTTGAATAGGAGGTTTTGGCATCAGCCCTGTGGACCTCACCTCTTTCCCATGTTCGATCCACTCCCCCAAGTCATCAAGCCAGTACCAGGCGTACGCCATTCCGAGGGCACACAGATGGGTCTGAAGGCACCACAGGCGCGGAAGAGCTGGTTGGTGCCTGGCTGCGTCCTTGCCCCTAACACAGAAAGAGAAATCCAGAGTTAATACAGGTCTTTTCCAAAGCTGTCAAACTATACGGTATCCCTGGTGAGGTCAGAAGTCTAATCACACCTCAGAAAAGAAGTCCGCTCAGGCTGGGAAATGTAGAACCAAGGAACTGACGTTTGTATGTTTGTTTGGCATGACACACATCAGAGAAGTGACCCTGAGTTCTGTGGCTTGGGCCCAGGTCACTGTTTTTCTTTAAAATATGTACTGGAAGAAAACACGACTGATGCAATGAATTCTGCTTGTTAGGTGAAGACCAGTGGCGCCACCTGGCTAATAAGACCCGGCTTTTAAGCAGCTGCAGAAGTCCGAGTGGCTTCAGAAAGCACCCACAGCACCACTCCTCCTTCAGGTATCGGGAAAGCAAAGCAGCCCCTCACAGGCGCTGCGTGAGGACAGGGGCCCTGGTGCTGTCAGGGGGCTGCAGGGCCTCTGTGGGGAGAGGCCAGGGCTGCCCCATGCCAGACACAGCCGGCTCCAGCGGCCAGGCTGCAGGCCACAGCTGGGCCCCACAGCCAAGATGGTGGTACCTCAGGGGGAGCCTGGGTAAGAGAAAGCAAACGCCACACGGCAGCAAGGAGTAAGGGGAACAAACAGTGCGTGAAACTGCCCTGCAGAGAAGGAGGAGGTGCCCAGGCACCAGAGCAGGAATTCCCCTGCAGACCCTGGAGAGGACCACAGGGTGATGCTGGCTGTCCCCCTGCTGCACCTGGAGGACCATGCTGGAGCAGACGTCCATGCTGCAGCCCATGGAGAGTGCACCCATGCAGGAACAGGCTTATCCTGAAGGACTGCAGCCCAAGGGAAGACCCACACTGAGTTGGGGGAAATTTTTCAGGAGGAGGGAGCATCCGCCATTCCCCCCCCCGTGCCACTCAGTGGGGCGGAGGCAGAGGAGTCGGGAGTGACAGTGAGCCTGGGAAAAAGGGGGGGGAAACGTTGTTCTTATTTTTGTCTTTGTTTCTCATCCAAATCTATTTTAATTGGCAATAAACTAGATTAACTTTCCCCAAGTCAGTTCTGTCTTGCCCCTGATGGTAACTGGTAAGTGATCTCCCTGTGTCTCTGGGGCACAGACACAGCCCAGAGCTGCCCACCTGCCTACACTGGAGCTTGCAAGGGTCTGTGGTGGAGCTGCTCACAGCTGCCCGAAGAATTTGGACATGGTGTGCAAATGGAAATGGGAAATGATCGTTCATTTGTCTGGCTCTGACGCCCTTCATGCTTTGGCAGGGATCATGGGTATTCAAAGCAGGGGAAAACAAAGGAGTTCCCTTCTGGAGCTGGTTGCAGTACAAGCGTCCGCAAACAAAGTCCTGGCAGCCCCGTGGACTGCCAGAGCAAAGAGCAAGGAAGGACCAGGGGCTCCTTTGCAGCCCTAGCTTGTTCCACCGCTCTCTTCAGACCGCAGTTGCTCTTTATACACAATAACACCTGCCAGGCCTATTCCTAGAAAAATGTGCCTCATTCCTTTTCTTTCAAATCCCATCGCAGGAGATTCATGAGATCCAATGCTCCCAGGAGCTTTTTTTTGGATGTGGCCACCCCTTCTTTGCCCTCTGCACAGCAGTATGCTGCTGCCATGGCAGGAGAACTGGGAGTCTCTGGATACCAAGAGTGGGAATGGGGCAGGGAGGAGAGCTGAGGAGAAAAGGAGGAAAGCGGGCAAAGGGGCTGGGAAGAGTCAGATGAATTTTACAGTGGCTTTTCTCCCCTGCTCCCCCCATCCTTGTTCCCTCTCCCCCCACTCAACAGACCAAATGCTAACCTCTGCTCAGATCCTGGGCTCCCACTCTCCCCTAACCCCATCTGCTTTCCAAAACCGTCCAGCTGAGCCATGCTTTCACTTTCTCTTGCTAGTGTTTCTGCTCCCTGCAGGTTTTTTTCCAAGTGAACAGCTAACCCCAACTAGAAAGAAACAAAGGCAAAGCACTTAATAAAGCAGACAGAAATACTTCACTGTCAGGCCATGTAGTATCCTTCACCTTTTGCTGAGGTTGTCACTATCTAGTCTTGTGCAGCAGAGATACCTTGTAAATTTGCCTTTCATTTCTCGGCAGTAATAGCTTGCGGACATAGAAAGCAACCTCACGCCACCTTATACACTTCCTTCTCATGCAGAAGAAGGATGGATGAATTAAGGAAGACAAACACAGCTTACGGTCTGACTAACAGCTAGCAGGTGTCCTTCCAGGAGACCTTAAAGCAAAACCCACAAACCATAAAACCCCTGACTTCCTCCCCTCCCTCCCCGCTCAGCTGTGCCCCAAGAAAGATGTTGGAGCCCCGCACATCCCTACTCACCGTCCTGCCACCGGGCTGCTCAGCCACCACCCCCGGGAGCATGAGCCACGTGCCTGTGCGTCAGACCAGCCTCTGAACCCTTGCTCCACATGGGAAAGGTCCCCTGTGTGGAGCGAGACCTTCAGAAATGAAATACTACCAGCCTGCTAGAGTGAACTCCTAGCCGCGTGTCTGTACCTCCTCTTCTCTCTCGGCGTCTCGCTGCAGGACGTCACAGCTGGCTTGCCACTAGCCACCGGCCCCCAGGGACAGGAGCTGAACAGTGTTTCCTTCTGGTTATTGCACCATACGCACGCACATCTGCCAGGCATGAGCAGAACGGCCAGGCGGAGCTAATGGTTTTGGCAGATGCATCAGTAAAATCAACATCGCTACGAGCCAGTGTAGCTTATCCTTATTGCACCAGCAGTTACCTTGCTCCAATTCCTCCTGTTCCTCAAGTGGCCAGAGACACTCCAGATCTTCTCCTCTCGAGATTCCTGCCAGGAGCAGCTTCTGCTGAACATCATTCTTTGCAAGCCCAGAGCTACCATTGCCTTGCAAAACGAACCCCTAATTCCAACACAGAAAGCGGGCGTACCTCCCAGCATGTGCTCCGTGCTGGTTACCGCACCATTCGGGGGGTTTGCCGCAGGCAGCGTTGCACAGAGTGACCCAAGCCAGTGCAAAGCCAGCACAGATCTCCGTGGGGCAGGGTTAAGTCAGACCAAGCAGAGCTCTGTGCTCTCCTGAGCATTTTTATTTCTTTACCTTGATGTCTGAGGCTCTTCTCTGCTTTTCCCTGCTGAAAGGAAAGCAGGGTGAGGATCTTTCCAATCAGATCTCCAGCCTTTCAGCTCAGAAGACTGACAGTTTTTCCAGCAGAGCTCTGAAGCATAAAGCTCGATGATAGGTCAAGTAGTACTACCCACATAAACCTACTCAGATGCAAACATTTCATTTTATTTTAGTTACATGAACTACGTTCAGCTGAGTTGCCCAGAACAGTTTTATCTTCTAGTGATCTAGTCAGACCAGATCAGTAGTGGCAGAAACACATGAAGCTTTGTTTTAGTTTCTAGAAAGGCTGCAGTCCAAAAAAAAAGAAAAAAGAAAAAGAAAAAGAAAACTACTAAAAAAAGAAAAACCTAAGGAAAAAAGAAAAAGGAAAAAACTAACAAAAAAAGAAAGAAAAAAAACTAAAAAAAAAGAAAGAAAAAGCTAAAAAAAGGAAAAAATAAAAAAAAGAAAAAAGAAAAAACTGAAAAAAAGAAAAAAGAAATGTAATTATGAAGTTGAACCCTGTTTCTTCCCCATCTGGCCTTTTCTGACTGGCTTTTGACCTCCCATATAGTGTCTGTGTCTCATTTCCATAGTCATGCAACTTTCATGCTTCTCTGACTGATTAGATTTATAGTATCAGATCCTGCAGGTTCATTTTTGCATATGTGAATTCTCTAGTAAAATACTCTTCTGAACTGAAGCCAAGAGTTTCAGTAGATATGAGATACCAGCTCTAGGAAAAACACTCTGGCTTGGCAGAAAATGTTTACATAGCTTTGCTTGGAACAGCATAGCATCCTCCATAGAACAAACAGCTTGCCACAACCTGGAGCCTTGGGCTCACTGTAAAATGATACCTTCTGACATCATATATTTTTATCTCTTTTAGTTGCAGTGACAGCTGTGGAGCTCTTGAACCTCTGATTTCTGATGTCAGTGTAACAGTGGAACTAGAAGTGTCTTGATTTCCAGTATCTGACAGGTCTTTGAACTGATATTTTATGTCCCTATGAGACAAGATCCTTTTCCTGCAGTCAGCAGAGGCACCCAGATGTGGTTTCCCTGCATTTGTCAAATGATTTATCATCCATTAAGAAACCACGGTCCACTGATTTCCCCCCCCCCACGAATTTCAAGTCTCATTCCTGTTTTCTCTTCAGAGGAAACAGAAGAAAAAAGTGATGTTTCACCCTTTCTAAGTGTGCATCTGCAGAAACAAAGCAGCTCTGTTGCAATTTCAGACCACTCCAGGGTTCAATGCACAAGTACTGGTGCTACAGTGTGAGCTCACAGGGGTCTTGCAGCACAGGAACAGGCTGACAGGACCTCATGCTTCTACCTCAGGATGTGGAAAAATCCCCCAGACCAGCACATAAGGGGGTGTACTAGGGCTAAATTTGGGTGGTGGGGCTCACCTGTTCTGCAAGGTCTTCTGCAAGTTGTTTCACCAGCCACACACAGCGGGGTGCTGGGGTTTCAGCTTCAGCAAAGCCCAGCGTGAGGGGGCCCAACCTCTGCCTGGAAGCTCAGAAAAGTTTCCAAATCTCACTTCAAACCACACTATCGCTTGAAGACGGTACCTTCTTCCCTAGGTTGTGATGGTTTTCCCAGTAAGTCTGCATTTCCTGTTGGACAGCTTCCAGCAGCTTGTAAATTAATTTGCAGGGCAAGGGGAGGACAAGCCCTTCAACTATGCTGTTCCTCTCCCAGCTCAATTTAGCAGAAGAACAGGAGTGGTCTTAACAAGAATAATAATTCTCAATTGCTTTAAAAAAAAAAAAAAGTATTTATTTGTAAATCTTGATAGTGCATTCTACACATTTTTGGTAGATTACATTGGTTTTGTAAATGCTACTTTGGTTTTACTCTAAGTACATAAATGCTTGATACAAAAGGTTAAAATGCTTCACATTCTGCTCTTCCTCTCTCCAGTGGCCATCAGACAAGGCTCAGTATACTATTTCCAGTCTTTTAGGAAGAGATTAACACTGAAGTGATTGGAAATAGCTAATTGCTCTTTTATCTGGACATAACTTTGCAACATTAATAATGTAAACCAAAGTAATCCAATAACAGAAACCTTTCTGATGTCAATAGTTCAAATGAGCATTTATGTAGCGATTCAGCAAGTCTTTTGACTGTAGATTTAAAGCTCAGACATGAAGTCTTTAATGTCTTCTTACAGCACCAAAAGATACATTTACTAAGGAATCTGCCCAAAACTCATCGGTGATCTTGTCTACCCAAAGGAGAATTGTATTTAACTGGAGTTGGACCAAAATCTAAATTTTCAACGTCACTGGTAGTACCTGCTGAGGTGGGAAGCTGGGGGAGGAATCAGAATCTATTTTGTCCTATTCTTGTGGGTATTTAACTTTCTTTTTTTTTTTTTTTTTAAAACTACGTCAGTACATTCTGAAACATCATTTCAGCAAAAATAAAATTCAAAATTTTAACATTATTTCAAAGCAAAATAAACTTATTCTGCTTATACAATAATCAACGCAAAACATTCTGACCTTTCTTTGTTAATGATTTGAATTTCAAATATCTTCTCACTAACCCAAATCTGCACTTTCTAGTGAATGAAGTTTTAGCCCCCACCTCATGCTTTCCTGTTCATCTACCTTATTTCTAATTTGCTCTGCTTGCCCATTGCCCTTTATAATGTTTCTCCACAGCACCATTTCCCATGGTCGCTACAAAGCTTCAGTTTGAAACCTGTGTTTGGCTTCCACATAGCTGGACTCATAAGTTCTGCAGTAGGATCTCTTCCTCTATTTGCCAAGTTAGGAAATTAAAAAGTAGTATTTATTTTGCTGAGGACTGGGCTAGGCTGCAAAATTAGAATCTTTGTTTCAAGGACGCTCTGCAGGCAAAGAAAGCTCATTTCAAAAAACTTGACTGTTCTGCTGCAAAAGAAAAGGGCTGAAGCAGATGTGACATGCTCATCCAGATCCTGACTGGCAAGCTTAGGACCGCTTGCAGCAAGGTTTTGGCTCAGGCTCATCCTCATTTGCAGTGATTAAAAGAATAAGAGCGTGGCCTGCTTTTCGTAGGATCAAAGGTATCAGAAATGGAGTAAGTAGATTTTATCTTCTCCAGTACGTTCTGATGGTTTCCTCAGTACGTCTTGATTTCTTGTTGGACTACTTCCAGCAGTAACTGCAGCTTGTGTGTAAGATAATCTGAAGGGGGGGGGAAACAAAGAAAGTTTAATCTGTAGGATATCTTAAACCATAGATGAAAATCAGAGCATCAGCACTGATGGCTGGAGCATCTTATGTTAGCAGACCACTGCTAACAGATCTGTTTTCTTTCTTGCTGTATGGTTTTGTTTTTTGTTTTTTTTTCCTATTCACTGACCACCGATACACCTCAGCCCAACGTCAAATCAAAAGAAATCAAGATTCACAATTGAAATTATAAATTAAAATCAAAACTGGGCTCTTGTTTCAGAGTAGATCATTGTACTTGTGCCACCTGCATGACACCTAAGGTAAATCTGTGCTATACATTGCATGGGGAGGAGATGTATTCCATTTACACACTCACATGTGTGCCCAAATCCATACCGCTAGACAAGCTGCCCCTTCACCAAACAGCCTGCAGGCTGCACCATCTTTTCCTACCAGTCCTCTCCCCAGCCCTTCAGCAAATATGTCTGTGCAGGGGCTTACAGCGCCTGCCTCCCACTCTCCATACTAACTTCTGATCTTTTTGCTCAGTTTCAGCCAAATTTGACAGAGGTACTGATCCCATAGGCATGATAAAGATATGATAGCATTGGTTCCCCCTGTTGGTAGACCTCAGCCCTGTCCTTGCTAAAGGATACATCAAGCTGCCTTATCACTACGTTCACGAGCCAGGCAGGCACAGCCCCTGCGTGGCTGCGGGCCACCCGCAGCACAGCCTGCTCCATCTCTTCGGCCGCGGAGGCTGCATCACGGGAAGGGCATTGAAGGGGCAGTAGGGATCGTGACTGAGGTTCCGTGGAGTCTGTTGGTCGATTTGCATTAGAGATGAGCACTGGCAACAAACCAACTTCCCTACCCCAAGGCGTGCTTGGGTCCGGGCTACTGAAACTCAAGCGCATACTTACAAAGCAGGCTACGGCAACGGTTTGACATTTGCCTATGGATTACGAGGTAGTAGACTGGAAAACCGCTTAAAACCATGGTGCATCCGATGCTAATGTTTACAGGGTCTGAGTAGAAAGACATTGCCACTGTGAAGAGGCAGATGATGGTAAAAGAGACAGGAACGAAGAGGGGGACCTGGGGAAAAGAGCACAGATGACTCAGGCAAAACTGATCAACCCTCACACGCACCAGCATGTGCTGTATTCACTTTTCCATTTTAAAGAAGATGAGAAAAATCATGTATCTATTCTGCACATTATTTCTGTACAATCAGTTGCAAACAAGTAGGATGCACAGAACAAAAGTTTCCTCGTACTGCCCTTGGAGCCCACTGTGCCCTGAGAGGTGGATGCCTCCCTCCACATGTGCCAAATACAAACCTCGCCTCAAAAAGACACCGAGCTGGGGAGAAGTCAACATTACCTCACTGCTCTGTAAATGTACAGCACATGTGCGTGTGTATGCGCACCCCGCCCCAGACTTGCCACCTGTGGCAACTGCTAGTGGAAAATCTGAAGCCAAGAGTAGAAACCCTTTGAAACAAGCCGTTCTTTGGTCATAACACTTGTGACTCATTTTGAGCTGCCTCCAGCTTGCCTGAGACCTATAGTGGCCAAAACAAGATAAACCAGACACCCAACTCCATAGCTCCTGTATCTAGAATATGATTTTCAGTGACACCCTGATGAAAGACCAAAGTAGCACTTAGCACTTCAACCTCACCGGTAGGTGAGCCAATTCATCTGTGTTATTTGGAGAGTAAACTGGAAGACTATAATAAATAACAAAGCTGTGAAACGTTCCCTTAGTCTGTAGGTCCAACCAAGCCAAGTTACTCCTCACCATAGCTGAGTAAAGGAGCTGCTGACCTCACCTAGGGTGACAATCTCTTTTCTGGTAACAAAGATCATATTTTGGAAGCTGACCATGCTGAGCTGGGAGAGATTGGTTGCTCTAGCGATGGCAGCCATCCAGCCACCAAACTTGCGTGCTTTTGCTGCCTTTCCAGCCGGAGCATCCCTTGCCAGCGTCTCCTACGTGCACGCATTCACACAGCACATCTGTTTGAGAGGTGCATGAGGGGACTGCTTGCTCCTCTTCCTGGTGTTTTCTTACTGTTTTTAAGTATAAACGCTGTAGGGGAAAAGTAGCATCACAGACACTTACAATTGTTCCTATTATTTGTTCTCTGCATAAGCAGGCTAACGTCAGAAGAAGAAATATTTCTGACCACTGGAGAGCAGCACATGCACACATCACATTCACACAGTCCTTTGCTGTTGCAGATAACTGTGCTTCGGATTTGAAGTGAGTATAAGAGCTGGTGAGAGGGAGGAAGAGACAACCAAACTGACCAAAACGCCAGCATTTTCCTCATTCATTCAATCTATTTTTAGGAACTGTTAAAAACCTGAACCTCTATCTAAAGCAAAATGGGGCAAACTCCCAGAAACTGAAAACATCACCAGTGCTATCAACTAATACACTTCCCCCAAGAAGGTTGGTTTAAAAGCAAAAAAAAATGAAGCTTATTAATAATCTGTTTCTGGGTGAGTGCATGAGCGCAGCCAGCCAACAGGCTGGGAAGCTTCAATGTCTCTGCTAAACAGACCGTCTCCAGCAAAGATCGAGAAGAAAAATTACCCCAAACTTCACATCAGGCCTCACTCAGCTTGGGGAGGAGCCCTGGGAGTGGTGGAAAGTGTTTCTTTCCCCTGAGTTCCTTGCTGATCGGCTGCCCAGTGCCTGTGGCCTCGCAGGTCTCCTCTCCTCCACAGGAACTGCCTGGAGACACCACGCAGGCACGACCAGAGAGGGGAACAAATTGTGCACACGACAAGCACAGCCCCGGCCAAACACTGCCTGCAGATGATCCGGCGGTGGGAGAAGTGCCCCAGGCAGAGCAGGGCCTGCGAAAGCCACGCCAGCTTCCCCCACCAACACGAGGGGACCGACTGCTCCCCATGAGCAGCACCCCAGCAGCCACCAGACGGGCCCAGCTGGAGGCCTGAGAGAGGCACGAGGCGTCCTCCAGCTTCCCCTTGAGGAGCGGGGAATTGAATCGCCTTGCCTCCCCGCTTCCCTCTGCCCACTTTTTATACCTCTCACTGCTTATGGCCACGGGTCCAGCACATCCCACACACGTTGGAGCTGCGCACGTGGACGCATCTGGATGCGGCAAGCATCAGGCAGCTCCCCAAACCCCGCTGGACGTCTGTGCTCTGAGTACAGTCGGCATCCCACAAAGGTCACGCGTGGCTGGAGGCTGGCTGAGCCCCCTGCCTCCCCTCCCCGAAGCAGGAGGGCAGGTCCTTCTCCAGGGGCCGCTCCGTCCACTAGCTGCTGTTGGGTGGCAGCTGAACGAAACACTGTGTTACGCACGCAAGCGCTGTGCGCGTCCTCAGGGCCTGCAGTGGCAATAGTTGCGCTCAAGCTGCTTTACGCTGTATGATATTTTTGTGCCAAGAGAAGATGCCCCGTAAGATTGCTCCTGGGATTCCTCTGGCAATTCTCTGTTCCCCTAAGCCCGACACCCTTCTGCTTCTCGGCTAAGGCTGAAACTTACCTACCACTGAAATCACATCCAGGCAAGGGTCCCTCCTTGCAGCCCAGGAGAGGTGAGCATGGGAACTGCACGTCCACCAGTTCCCAGCCAGATACCTTGTCCCCTGGAGCAGGCTGCCACCCTCTTTGACTGCAACTGGTGACACCATGTGGAACTGATTTTATAGGATTTACCACATCCGGCTGTTTGGGCACATCAACCAACCTCAGGAGCTCCCCATGTGCCTTACTGAGCAACAGGGACTGAGAGCCCCCAGACTCTAAAGGCAATCACAGCCATATAATGCTTTAATTCTTAGCAAAGGATACAGAGAGAGAGGGAAGAAAAAAAAAGACAAGCATGCGTGTTCCTGGCTGTTAGATACATGCCATGCGTTACCTTGAACGGGCTCTGCAGCTCCGGGTGACGGTAGCGATGGACAATGAGCCCAAGGGTGGCTAATCCTATGAAGAGCCATCGGGAAAAGCTGAAGAAGTTCATTAGATGGTAGATATCTCCGATACACACCATGGCAGTAACCAAAGGGAACTGAGCGTTGTGAAGATGAAATACAGTCATTAAAGCCTTATTGCGGTCCTCAGACTGGGAAGGGTAACATGGACCATCTCCTCCATCCCCCCTGCAATCACAGGCAGCTACTTCACAGCCCCAACATTTCAGAGGTCCCTGAACACATTACAAAGCACTGCCACAGACTGAAGATTGCTAGTGAAAGTCCTAAATATGAAACTGCAATATGCTACAGAAAGGAGTAATGGAGATCAACAGCATCGTTGATCCTCTATGTCCCAGGTAGGGCAATTAAAACATGCATGACCCAAAAGCTTGCGCTGCCAGTACAAAGGCTACATACAGAAATACCTGCTAAGTTTTTAGTAGGTCAGCCAAGCTTCAAGAGGCACTGCAGCACTGTTAAGATGAACCATCACGAGGTTTTAAAAAAAAAAAAAAAAAAAAAGGTGGGGGGAAAACCCAAACCTGAGAGCCTCTCCACAAATGCTCATTTCCTACATTTCCACTGAACCTGGAATTTCAGCTTTCCAGATAGCCAAAGCCTGGTAGAGATGTTTCCATGGGAAATATCAAGCAGCAACTGTGGCAGATGGTAGGGACAGTACTTTGAAAGAATATCTTCAAGGCAATAAGGCAGGGACTTTGAGGCAGTGGGATCTGGATTCCACTACTAGTGCAAGGGGACTTAATAGTTTGCAGCCATTTCCAGTATTCCACCTTCTTCATTTTTTGGAAGCTGACTGAGTATCTCAATACCCCTTAAAACTCCTCAGCTTCTCCAGGCTTTGCAGATTGCCAGACAAAACAAGAAAGCCAAGACTGCCGGAAGAGGGCATGTCACACAGGCAGACCTCCTTACCATTAACATGACAGCAGGAAGAGGTGTATGTCTTCGAATGTGGATCATGGAGAAGAGAGGAGGCCACTGCCCTTCCCTGGAAGCCACAAACAGTGTCCTAGGAAAAGACAGGGAGCCCTATGCATCAGTATCCCACATCCGCACTAAAAATGAGAAGATTAGCTGGACTGACCTGGGGCCACAATGCACTCCACTAGCACAGGTCTGCTATGTAAGGCCACAGTTCCTCATTTAGCCTCGCTTTTTAGGGGATTTGGAAAAAAAAAATCTCTAAAGATTAAATTTGCATAGTTCTCCGAGGACCAGTTGGCTCAGCGCAGCACAGAGCCCACCACTGGTAGTGCCCCCATGGGTGGCCCATTGGCAGAGACCTTTAGGCGAGTCCTGAGCAACCATGAACGAGTGCAGGCTGGAAACAGAAGCAAGCTGGTAGAAAGAGGAGGGGTCACAAACCTCGAGTCTTTACAGGAGAGGCTGGTGAGTTGATGAAAGGGGATTGTCAGTCTTGATGCCCATCCCAACAGGAGACTGGGCTTAAGACCCAGGAGGGCCTGCTAGGCTCTGCCACAGCAGCAGCTACAGACCAGGGATAAAACATATAAATACATACCTGTGCATAGACAGACTGTACAGAGGCGTAAACACAGTGCAAGCTCCTCAAAGAACAGAGGGTTTTCAAGCTTCTGGCCAGTTGTTAGAAAATACAATTTATTGTACTCCAGAGAGGCCAGCTACACACAGGGCCAGCTACAAAACGACAGCAGAGAGCTCCTTGCCTCCATCCCTCCTCTAAATCGTGAAAGGGCAATTAGGGAGAAGGCATTGCATCCAATTTTATAAACTTAATATCCACAAACAAACCATGCCAGAGCATCAGCTGGGCTGGAGCAGAGCCCAAAGCAGCTGGGGCATGAGTGTATAACTGGTTTTATTGCTGTCTCTGTGGTTTTGCCGGGGTGTGGCTGGCCAGCAGCCAGGGAGGCCCCATCACTGTTTATATGGCCTTTCTGCAGTGATTATGTTAATGATGCCGGGAAGGGAGTGAGAAGGATGACAGGGACATGCAGAACCTCGAGGGTTCTCATCCTCAAAGAAAATCACTATCTAGAGGAGTTAAGAATGCGGATTTAATATGGGACTTGAGGGTAGCAGATCAAATGACTCATTAGTTCTCGCGCTATGGAACATCCCCTTCATATCAGCTGATATTTCCTTTTGCAATCAAAGCTGTGAAACAGAGCTGGCTCCAGAGAGTTTGCTCAGCTCCTTAGGACCAGGACGACACGCTTCTCCATGAGCTCTGCCCTCCTCTCCAGTTTCAAGGCCCCCACAAGGACACACAGTGTGGTAGCAGTGGAGCTGGCAAGATTGTTTTTCCATGGAACAAAATTTTTATCATTGCTACAACAAGGCTTGCTGAGCTTCAACTATTGCTTTGGGAGCAGCCTGGCCCTGACAACATTTCACTGAACTTAAAGCAAAGACCTCCAGGGAGCGCTTGCCTTCGGCCAGAGATCCTCACAACAGAGGGACCCTGCGCCCTGCAGCAAAGCAGCTGGGTGAAGCCAGCAAAAGATGGCTCCATTTCACTGAGTAGCAGCCAATGTCAACAAAGCCTGTAGTTCACCAGAAACATTGATGTTACACTTTAAACTAGGGATTTAAACTGAGGGGGCATGGGGGAGGTAAAAATCATGTTTTTATGACCAGCCCAAGATAGTCTAGACCTGGCCAGAAAAGGGAAACGCAGACCTTTAGACAGCCAGCAGCGTCCTGTAGTTTAAATACTGGGAGTCAAAGGCCTTGATTTTCCCACAAGAGTGGCTAAAATGCCATCAAAAGGACAGGCACGTGCACAGGTTACTGGTGCTTCCCTCTGATTCAGTAAGCCAAAAAAAAAAAAAAGTAATACTGTCTCAGGGATCTGACCTTGAAAACGTGAGGATACCTCCATTCATGGTTCCAAAGCAAGACAGCGCAACGAGGACAGGGACCACTGAGATAAGGCTTTTGCAGGCTCGCTGCACAAAACTCTGGAGGAAGAGGAAGCATGACTGTAGGAACATACGGTGATCTCTAGATGACATCAGATTCAAGAGGAAAAAAACTTCCTCCACTGAAGGAGTGAAATATAACTCATAAATCTTGCCTTTTCTACTGTCATCTGCAGGTTCTTTTTCATTATCTTTTAGGAAAGACTAGAAGTTACTGTTGTCCAATAATCCACAGAAATAACAGACCAAAAAAAAAAAAAACCTTTTCATTAGGAAAACCATCTCCTGGACCCTTGTGGTGATCACCCCTTCAGTGTAAGCGTGTAAGCTGACCACACAAAGATATCAGTAGGGGTGACAACTCACCACAGCAACAGCTGGAGAAGCCAGAACATCTTGTGTTCCCAGGACGGTGTAATAGGAGACATTGGTGAGCATATAGCCCACAATGACAGTGATCACAGACACAATGACAGCCAGGGGGATGTTTCTACAAGAAAGGGAAAGAGACACGCAGTGAACAAGCCGTTATCCCTTTGTTTCTCATCGTATTACTGAAGGTTGCAGCTGGTGTTGGTTAGGTGAACCCACAGACTGTTTGCCAGCATTTGGGAAAGCAGTGGTACCCTAGAGGCGGGCACACCAGAGCCGCCTGCTTCTCCCAGCCTTACCGTTCAGGTCTGACCAACTCCTCACGCACAAAGCTGGTCTGAAACCTGCGCAGCGGGGAGACACAAGGAGAGAGCTTGAGCCGGGTCTTGGACGCCAACGTGCTGCCCATGAAGTGCCCTCCTATCACACCTACCAGCCTGAGTATGCGAACATGCCTGCGTAAAAAGCCAAGGGCAGCTTATCCGGAACCAGCGACTGCCTGTCAAAAGCATCCTGGAAGTTTTCCGTGTGGCCTACAGAAGAGACAAACAACAGACACAGAGCAGGGAAACATCAGAGATGGACTTCTTTCCCGCAGGCTAACATCCTGTATACCTCCTGCCCAAACCTGGGAGAAGTGTTTGTGACTTCCTTGGTGCCAAGTATTCAGATTTGTTTCATTGCTTTAATTTGTGGCGCTGTGTTGATGTGCAAGCTGCATGCACAGTGACAGAATAAATCTATTTCCTGCCCAGCCACTGGAGAAATTTCAGGAAAGGCAATGGCAGCGTCTGTTTCTCTCTGACAGTGCCTGCTGAGGAAATGGGAGATCATGGAGACAAGAAGACCTAAGTCCTCCTGTCCTTTCTTTCAGCCCCAAACCGATTCCCTGGGTTGACCCCCTCCTCCCCACCCACCACCAGCTGGACGCTCCCTCTTTTTTGATGTCGTGCAGCCAGCGAGGCAGCTAATTCGGCTCTCACCCACCAGCACGCTGACCCCGGCCCCACGCTGCACAGAGCATGGGAACCAGGCGCAGGAGGCAGCTGGCGTGGGAACGGCCCCGCAGGAGGGGAACTGGGGACGCAGGGGGCAAAACAAATACAACAATAAAAAGTAGAGGTAGCTCGGATAAAGATCCAGTTTTACCAACTCCCCCAGTATTCCTAAGAGTGCTTTGCTTGAAATAAACCTGGGCCAGCACCGAGAAGCAGAAGAGAAATGGTCAGTTTTACAAAGCCATCCTTGTCCAAAAAAAGAATTTTGTGTTTACATATATACATACGTATATAAAATTTATATTATATATGTATTTATAGAATTTATATATGTATATCAAAGCCAGGATTTTGGTTATGAGGCATATTTTATCAGACTCCAAAAAAAAAAAAAAAAAAGGTAAGGAAAGGCAGGCAGATGCACCTAGTGGCCTCTCATTTGAGGGAAGAACGAGAACATAGCCAAAACAACATTTTCAAATCCGAGTGGCCCAAAGTTTGGATTCTACAACTATACTCAGTTTTCCATATCAAAGTGTCTTTAAAAGCAAGAGGTGCAGAGGTCGTGCAGTTGTGCCTCTCCAGGAAAAGGATGAAATGGCATGGAGCAAACGGAGAAAGTGAAAGTCAGGTCGCATCTACAGAGGTGCCTGTGCAAGGAGCTCTGAGATGAGACTTGGGCGTCCGGGTGTGAAACACTGGCCCAGCAAGTCTCTGAAACAAACCTGAGCCGAGAGGAAGGCAGCAGCAGACGAAAGGACAAGAGCGTGACCAAACCAGAGAAAGTCCAGGGAGTGAGGCAAACTGATTCAAAAACGAGCACAAAAATGAAGTTAAAAAGAAAATGGATTTGAAGAAAACTAAACTAGAAAATGGAAGTGGGCCTATTGGGATAGTCCTTTTATATTCTAAAATGACTGCTGATAAGTGATGGGACATAAAAAGGATTTACGGTCTGCAATATATTGGTGAGTGATTTAGAGTCCCCCATGAGTCACATTAAACCCAACCTGTCACACTGGGCTCTCTCGGTGGATTCTCTCTCCAGATGTCACCAGCACTTATCCTCCTCGCTGGAGGACGGGTGCCAGGGCTCCAGATTGTCATTTGAAGGCATTCCTAACAATACTGGCTCAGGATTTCTAGCTGCAGGGCAGTCCTTCAGTTCAGAAGTGCTGCCCGCCCAAGGGGCTTTTGGGCATTCAAAGAAGCCAGCCCCAGACATCAGCAAGAAACATGAATGCTGAGCCAACTGCCTCTGTTTCCTCTGCAGAGGAAGGAAATAGCATGAAGACAGAGCAGGCTTCATCCCTCGAGTGTGAATGCCATGGGCTTTTCTATTATCTGAAGCTTGGATTAAAGCTGGTACTCTTGCATCCACCCCAGAAGATACCACTGGTAGGTTTTTTTGTTATATCTTTTCCCTCTGGATGTGAGCATGCAGTCCTGCATGAGTGCACTGTAAGTGTGCTGCATTCTGCCTACCTCCATTGGGAGGTGAAAAGCATCAGCTGAAGCCACAGGAAGGTCAGAGATGCAGTTACCAGGGCTCAGCTGGTGGCTGGTAACTCCTTACACGGCTGTGACAGGCTCAGGTCACCAGGGGATGCTGTCATATGCCCCTGATGTCCATTGTATTTGTGCTGCTTTGGAAGGGTTTCAAGTCACTCTGACAACGGGCTGGTAATAGCCCAAAGGAGGATGTCAGCAGAGGAGGGTGCCTGCATCACCCTGGGTGGGTTCATCCCCAGAAAGCTTTGGAGAAAGCACGGCTGAGCCGGGAGCACCAGCCCCGGTGAGATGACACAGGTTAATGCCACCTGCCCGTCCCTCGAGCACCCTCCCTCCCCACGCACCTACCCTGGGCCAGCAGCATCATCCCTGGCACGATGACAAGCGCGAGCGCCAGCAGCTTGACGATGGAGAGGGCTGTCTGCAGCCGGGCGCTCCAGGTGACGCTCCAGGAATTGAGGGTGAGGACCGTGTCTGGAGAGGAGACCATGCTGCTGCAGCCCACGCTCGACACATGCAGGAAAAAATACAGCAGGGTTCCCTGCCCTGGGATGCCGAGCACAAGGCTGCAACCTCACAGAGAGGGTGTTCAGAGCGAGAGAGAGCAGGCAGGACGCCTTCGTGGCTGGGTGCACCAGGCGAGGGCTCCAAAAGCCTTGCAGCCTCAAACCAGGTGGCCCTTGCACAATTACACACAAATAGTTTCTACCTGTGTACTTGGCACGATACCCCTGACCTCGGGCTCCAGCTGGGTGACAGGGATGCCCGTTCTCCTTCTTGGCAAATATAGGGGCCCCAGAGCAGCTCCTTGGACCAGAAGGTTTTGAGTGGCCGAGGAGGTAGCACAGGAGCCCAGTCCCAGAAGATAACACCCTGTAAGCACCCCAGGGCCAGGGCGGAGGGGCCCCGAGAGTGGCAGCGGTGTGAAGGTGCGTACTTACAGTACCCCAGGAGAGAGACCAGCTTCACGGCAGGAACGGGGGCTGCACAAGGGGCGAAAAACGGCTCCAGCAGGTAGCGTCCGAACGCCAGAGAAACCACGGCACTGTTGGCAGGCCTGGCGAGGGGAACCAAGCGCAGGGTCAAACTCCGGTCCACAGACAGCCAAAAAATAGCGAGATGGAAAGCTGCACACAGCTGGGGAGGGAGGGAAGCTCCCCCACCCAGCTTAATCCTGCTGTACCATGCAGATCCTATAGAGTCTTTTTCACAGGTTTTCACAGTAGGTGGGTTAAAAGCCACATGCTGCAAAAAGATTAATTCTTAGCTTGAAAGCAAAAGTTGAGATTAATCATACAGAGCAATGCTGTGTGGTTCGTGTGTCCTACTTTATCTCAATGTACATGGAGGACAGGCTGTTGGGAGGGGAGGATTTTCCTTTTTCAGGTGGAAAAAAAAAAAATGTCGTTTACAATTTTCTAAGTTATTATTTAACTCAGGGCTAAGCCAGAAAGTTTTTTTTCCACTGGAGAATGTGAGAAGTTTCACAATGGAAGAAGAAGATCTGAAATGAACCTGGCATCTGTTCTCAGTCACCAAAAAATATCACAGTTCTTGGAGGATACCAGCTGCCAGGGGAGAAGGGAGAGATTCCTCAAGTACAGATCACATTGAACACATGTAACTGTTTACTCATTCTATCTTCTTCCTTCTATGACTGAAAGTCTTTATAAGTTATTCAGATTTTTTTCCTTTTTTTCTTTACAAACTGTTTAGACTGTTACCTGGCACCCTAACATTAAAAAAAAAACAAAAAAAAACTTTAGAGCATCCAGCAAAGGGCAAACAAGCAAAATCTCTTACCTGATAGCAACAAACTCTGCCCACAGAAATAAGAAACTTGGCAGAGGCCCTAGTGTCTCCAATATGTAGATATAATGTCCGCCAGACTTGGTGATCCTTGTTCCAAGCTCTGCATAACACAGGGCACCTGGAAAAGTTCAGGTATAAATGAACTGAGTAAATCATCCGTTGGGTTTTCTCTTTTCTGTATGACTTTCAGAGATTGAACAAGTCTGTTTAGAATAGGTGGTGCACTAGAGAAGAAAAAGAGTTTTTAGCATAACCGCTCTTTTCCCTATTTTTGTTTGTCACGGTGTTTAGAAGAAAGTTCACTTTTCTGTCAGAAGGAAGGAAATTCTGTTTTCTGGTTAATGATATAACTTGCTCAGGGAAGTTATGTGAAAAGGTGTGTGGAAAAAACGCTGCACTAAAAAACTACAGGAGACTTCCTTTGACAAACGTCCCGGAGGTTGGAGGTCTCTGGTCTCTCCTCTCAGCGTGGTGTAACAGTGCTGGCAGGGCGGTTACAGCAGCTCAGCTGACCGCCAGCCGCTGCACTGACCGTTTCGATCACGTTTCTGATCACAAACCACGTTCCTCTGTCCTTACCATGCACCTTCACATCTTCGTTCCAAGACTGCGGACAGAGGACCTGGAAGGACATCTCTGAGAAGGGAGACCTGCTACCGACAGAAAACACGAGCCTGATGCCGCAGAGCGAGGGAAGCATCCACGTAAGAGGTCAGCCTGTCTCCTCTCGCGTGCGGGAGCCACCACAGACCCGAGCACTGCCCGCTCCTGCCCCGAGGCACAACGAGGAGCCGGCTCTAAAACTTTCAGGCAAATGAAGAGAAACCTTTACACCTCTGCCTGTGCCAAAAATACCCGTCTGCGATTCCTCTACTGGGCCACTCGTCATGCTGTTTGAACACGCCTAAGTATGAACACCCGAAGCCCTGCCTATGCTGGATTCACTTACTATGCAAAACATCCCTTGTTCGCCAAAAGAAACCATAAAATACTTCACTTCTTCACGCACGACGCCCGTGCAACGGCACTGGATGCTGTCGGGGTGTGACCGGTGGGGTTAGACCACCTCCAGCTGTGCTATCTACTCCTTCGCCCAGCTCGGGCGGCTGTCGGGGAGCCCCGCAGCGGTACGGCTGTGCCTCCAGCTGCCGTGAAGATCATTTGGGTCACACCAATGGTGAGGAGCCCGATTTTTCCTGCCTCTCTGCTGGTGAATTTGTGCTGAATCCCCGTCCAAAGTCTTGAACGTAGGCAGACCCCTCCTCCCATTTGTCCCAGTGGGTCTCATTACATGCTTAAAGCTTGCATTTAAGTGCTTTGCTGAAGTCAGGCTACAGGACTCGTATAAATGCCACACTTAAAGGAAAAAATGGTATGAGAAAGCAGGCCCTTTAAATATACTGCGGAAAAAAAAGAAGTGTCAGAAAAACAGTCATCGGAGGTCATTGAGCCAATAAAAGAGAAGAACAAGCCAACAAATTCAGCTACAAAATGCAACAACTTGACAAAGCAGCAGCCAGGCCAGAAGAGGCTCCCAAAGGCTGCCGCAGGGAGAGAAACCTTCCCAGTGCGGAGGCTGGGCTACGTGGCCAACACATGCCTTATCGCTTATCGCTCGGCTCAGTTAGAAGAGACTCTGTGCTCACATTATGTTTCAAGATTTTCTTTAGGCAAAAGTATATCATTCCTCAAACAACCATGCACAAGCTGCGTCCCACATGTACGGTAAAGGCAGCCCATGCTCAGCAGCACTGCGTGAAATACTGGTGGGCATATGCAAAGAGCCAGAACCACAACTGCTGCCAGACTAACAACTGAACGCCCCAATTTCTAAATGTCCCAGTGCCGAGGTGTTTCTTCCACATGGAATATTTCTCCTTTCTCATATGTTTTTTTGGTTTGGTTTGGTTTTTTGCTTGCTTCTTTTTCCTCCAGGTTGTGGAAGAGGAAGAACTTTAAAGTCACCTGCTGAAATAAGCATCAGATTTCTCCTCAGAGTTGAGAGGTCTTGCAGTTCTCCTGGCAGCACCTTTACAGCATTTCTGAGAAGGTGCTTGTATACGGTCAATGAAGGAAACTAAAAGCCATGGGTTTTATCCATGGTAACTGTAAGAACTACATTATTTCAGAAGAACTAGAATGAATGTCATCAAAAAGTCAACGCCTTGTGAGAAAAGACTGGTATTAAACGCCAAAAACAGAGCAAAGGGTAACACAGAGGGAGCGGGGCTGAAGGCATCAGGAACCGACTCGCTCCGAGGCGGAACCGGACATACCCGAAGCACTTCCGACAGACACCCGCCCGCCTCGGCAAAGGCCCCTGGTGACCCCCAGGCTTGTTAAGCCTATGTTTCTGCTGTATTTGGAACAGGGAATTTTTGGTCTGTTCTGTTCCCAGCTTTTTATACATGCAATTTTGCTGGCTCCCCTCACCTCCCAGGTGCTTAAGCAAAGGCTTACCCAACTCCCCACTCACCAAACATTGAGAGGAGCCCGCAGGTAAACCAGACCACCAGGGAGAAACCCACTGTTCCAGAGTTTTTCAGTACTCCTTTCGGGGAGATAAAGATGCCACTGCCAACCATGCTGCCGATGAGAAGCGAGAAAGCCCTCAGCAAAGTTATCTTTTTCCTCAGGAAGACAGCTTCCTCTTTTTTCTTATCTTTCCCCATGGCTGCTCTTCTAACCCCAGGGGAAGCTCGTGCATGTAGGAGTTATGGTGTCTCTCAGCTGTCCTCAAGGCTCACCTGTAAGACAAGGAAAGAGTTAGGGATTTGGGGGTCTTCTTTTCTGGACAAGACTTTTTGCAGCAACATGTCAAGGTCTGGATATAACCAGCAAACAAACCACAGCTGCATATAATGCGCTCAGCACCGTCTCTCACATCAGTATAGCTCCTGAGAGGGACTGGTAGCTTCCTCTCCCTCTTCTGCCCAGGAGCACAGAGCATTACATGTTGCATGCCACACTTCAGAACATGATTTCCAAATGCAACTTTGATGCCCAAAGAGAGATTTGCAGCCCAGACTGGAACTGGCCAGGTTAGGGGTTAATTTATTGGGACCTAATTTGGATGAACATCAATATTGGCACACCAGCAGAAAGCACACTGCAAGTTGCAAACCTAACAATCAGGACCGTGAGGGTCACTGATGTTATTTGTTTTTTTTTTTNCCTGCTAATTGAGGTACACAAATGATTTAAGCAGTTTTAATTTCCTATCCATCCTCGGCAAACACACAAACCCCAATTACAGCTTTAACATGAAGGCTTCATTTTTTTCAGTGTTTCTTAATAAAATGTCAAGCCTCTTTACTATCAGATCACTGAAGAGCCAAGAATAAATGTTGCTATCAATTGTAAGATAGAGGACAGACATTGATATCAGAAATGCTGTTTCTACTATTAATATAAAACCTTTCTCAGTAACACCAGCAAGACCAAGGGTTTTTTCTGAGAAAAGTGAGAACTTCAGACACTCCAGGGATCATGCAAGCTGACCTCGATCCAGCTCTCGTGCCGCAGTGACCTCCTACTTCATCACCCCGGCTCTTGTTCCCCCGTTACTCAGTGGCCCTTCCCTGCAAGGATGGGCAGTGTTATGAGCTTCACTTCCAGGCAGTAAAAGGCAAGACACAGAGGCTGCAGGCTGTGCTCAGGGTCAGTCTGTGGCAGGAAATCGTACTCCGGTTTCTCTCGCTTCTGGGCTGGTGCCTTCACCAAGAAACTCTCCTTCTACTTAGGTAGGTAAGGCAAATTCACATCAGTTCGCACAGCCTAATTTGCTGTAGCAAACACGCTAGTTGTTATCCTAACAGCGAGGTGGATGTTTTACAATGCTAATTAACCCTGTTAGAGCAGACAAGATGGGTCTAGAATAGTCCAGGTCCTGTCCCTCTGCCTGCCACAAATCCCCTCCAACACTCGTACGCTCCGTGTCAGTGGTTTTTGCACTATTCTAATGCTGTAAATCACACGTATAGCAAATACTTGCCCCAGCCCCCTGGCTGCGTACTACTGCAAAGTGACACTGCACATGAGAACCATGTTTTCTAGATTTCTTGAATTATTTAATAATTGTAGTGGTGTGTCTGTGAGCAGGCAGCAGTCACCTACAGAAGCACTTTTAAGAAGCCAGAAGCTGTTTTCCTGATAGACCACTTTCCGTCCACAGATAAAAGTGTCCCCACAGCTCTGAGTGGACGTTTCCTGTTACCACTCATCCACAATACCGCTTTGTGTGCTCTGTACAGTCTCCGTACCACTGAGGGCTTCTGTCCCACACCCCCGACTATTTTCCCTCCTGGAAGGAGCGGGGATTATCACTTTCTCCACACACATATGAGCAGCACGTGAACAAACTCCTTTCCTTCCATCAGCGTTAGCTGCTTTCTCTGAGATCGCGCCAAGCCTGCACAAGCATCTTTTCAATTAAGCCAGCCAAGTCTGGTTATTAAACCTCTAACGAGTCCCAGAGGACTCCTCGGGCTGGGATGGGTCACATCAGCATCGTCTGGTACCGCAGAGCTGCTCCCCGGAGTCCCACAGCCTCGCGGGGCTGCTGGAGGCAGGGGCTGGGAAAGACACCGGCAGCTTCCCGAGCCCTCAGCTGCAGCAGCCTCACACTAATTAATTAGTACACGTGAAACACCGCTATCATCTGGTATTTCTCAGCGAGGAGGAGAAGCGTGGAGCTTTCATTTGTAAGGGTGAGGCACAGACAGCTCCCCAAATTGAAACCAACTTGAAGAGAGATGTTCTGTGCACAGATATGTCTAAAACACTATTGTGAGAAAATTAAAAGGGCACTTATCTGTTTGGCTGGGTTTTAAACAAAGCAGGTGCATTTGCAATCCATCAGACTCCCACTTCTTGCTGGGATCCCGAGGCAGCAAAAGGCAGCGTCTCCTCACGGGCTCTGAAATTCCACAGAGGGGAGAGGATAAAAGAAAGGAGAGATCAGGTCAAATTTGCACACCAGGTTAATGATCCAAAGTAAATACCAAACTCCATACTTCTGTCCACATGCGGGGTTTTTTTTGTTTTGTTTTTAAATACTATTGCCATGCAAGAGCATGTGGAGATAAAACAGTCCAGCACAGTAAATTTCAGAAAGGTGAAAAGAAATCCATCAGGATTTGTTCCAGAAGCTGTTGAAGGAGGGGAAGAAAGAAGAAAAAAAAAGGAAAAAAAAAAAGAAAAAAAAGAAAGAAAAAGAGAAACAGAAAACTATTGAATAGCACTTCAAAGAGACACCTAGCAGAGAGCACCGCCTGGAAAGCTCGTTCCTGCCTGCTCTGCTCTCTAGCTAAATTCCAGCACAAGGCACATTAAAATGCAGAGATGTTAATCCTTGTGAATATTCTTAAGCATTGCCACAACGTGCTTAGCACAAAGTAAGTGCACAAAGCTGCTTTTTGTTCACCCTTTGATTTAAACTACAGGCTCAAGTCCTTCTCGTACAAAACGCAATACCTTTGCATGAGATCACCAGCCAGCAGGACTGGAGAAAAATAAACCCATTTCACAACTTTTCACACCTGCTGGTTCTTTACTCAGTTGTTCTTTGTTTTTACTGATTTCTTTTTTTCCAAGCCATTAATCTTACCTTGCAGACTCTGCAGCATGGATGGAGATGAAGGAGACAAACATAAAGGGGAAATCATATTTGTTATTTGTAGTGGTGCCCAGAGGCCCCAGCGAGAGAAGGACCCATCGTCATGAGCTCACAGAGAGTAGATGTTACTCTGCTGAAAAGCTATCCATATAAACAAGCAAGTTCAAAAAAGCAGAGGAGGAAGAAAGCATTGTTCCCAGCCGGGAGCTGAGACCTAGAGCAAGTAATGACCTCCCTCTTATCACGCAGGAAGTGGGTGTCATCCCTGGGAAACCGTTCGTACCTCCAAAGTCCCAGTTCAATGACTTACCAAAAAAAACTCAGCCACTATGGAATACTTCTAACTATTTACAGCTGTATTTTCTTTGCGTGGGCCTCAATCAAACAGCCAAGAACAGGTTAACCCCTTCCTTTTCATACTGCAAAAGATGTAGGCATCAAAATGTTCTCTGCAGTCCCACTATTTCTTTTTTCATGCCAAAAAACGTCACTGCAATTCAATGTCCACCACAAGGCACAGGATCTAACTAAATAAAATCAGCAGTGAATGGGAGCTTTTTTATTCATGCATGAAAGTAGCGTAAATAAGCTTTAATGAGACTGGTGGTGGTCTGTTCTGGGAACTCGATCAGAAAATCTATTTAAGAGACCTGAGAGATGTTTGTTTATAGACTATAATGAACACAAGAAACAGGCTAAAAAGACAAGATGTGCAGCTCTACTTCTTTTCAGCTTTCTACAGCTGTTCTACCACCCTGGATAAGAAAACCAAAGGGACAGTAGCTAATAAATCAGACTCAGGCTTGCAACCTGAGATGTAGTAATAAACCCGGGATGATTGCTATAGGTGTAAGTATAAGGATCATTTCCAACAGCTCCTCTTCCTACAGAGTTTCACTAATTTTATCTTGTGAGTTGTCTATGAAAAAAGACTGCAATTTCCTTTTTTTTCCCTTAATGAAAATATTTTCCATTGACAGGAAAACGATTCTTGGGCTGCATCACACTTACCACCTTTGTCATCTTATTTAGGCATTTCCAGCTGTGCTTTGGACAAGAGAGAAATTTTCTGGAAAACAGTCCGATGCGTGTGATGAGTCTGACATCTTGATCACGTAATGATGGTTTTAATTGAGAACCTAAGTGTTGAATGCACACTTTGGTTCTTTAGCTAGAAGTTGGACTAAACTGAGTCTGGTTTTCAAACAGCAAGATTCCTCTTGGTTTATAGAGCTCCTTCCTACTAGAATTTTTAACCTACACTGAGTTTAAAATTCTTTGTTACAACCAGTCTGCCAAAGCAGCCATTGCAAGTGCATATATTTTAATAATGGTAGCACTGTTTTATTTTCACAAGATGTACAGATCATAAGATGTCATCTCACTTTTCTAAGTATCTGAGTGTAACTTTTCATTCAGCTGCCTCAAGAAACACACTTCCATGCATCCAGAACTCGTTTTCCATGAAAGTCATACAGGAACATCGGCTCTTTCATGAGCACTTCTTCCTTTCATGTCACCTGTGACATATGCAAAACACCAATACGGGACTGACTAAAACAGACTCAACTCTTCTTCCACAGCACCAGCTATTAAAGGCTATCAGAAAGATACACCAGCATCCCTGCGAAACGAACTAACACAATTCTCCTCACAAATAGGAGAAGCAAATGTCCCAGGCACTTGTCTCTGTGCCCATCTTTCCCAAAGGACTAGCACCAAGACTACCAAGTGCTGGGGCACTTGAATTCTAGGAAAAAAAGCCATTTCACATGAAAACTAGCATAGTAGGATGCTTCCTGAGGCCAGCATCTTGGCTCAATAATCTCTCTTGTGGGGCACAGTGTAGGGAACGGTCCTCAGAGCTTTGTTCTTTTACAGACAGCACTCCAAGTAGCAAGCTGTTTTCACTCTCCAGATCAGACCTCCTCCCTGGAACAAGACAATTTGTCCTATTTGAAACTGTTTTCTTAGCTGCGTAAGACAGAACACAAACAAAAATAAATCTAAACATCTCTAGTAGAGGAGATCCAACAGAAATGTCTAATGCTAGCAAAGTACGGCCAAATTTTCCCAAAATGAGAACTCCTTTTAACCACTCCAAATAAAAAAAAATCCTGAAACAAAGCAACATCCCCCTTCCTCCTCATGATTTGTTGCAATACATCAGTGCTGTGGTCTGAGGTCTGCTCAGCCTTTGACGTGGAGCTGGGCAGTGCGAGCACCCAACAGCCCTAGCTCTTGCAGGAGAAATTCCTCCATGAACCAGGTCTTTGTGTTACCTCTCGCTCTGGCTGAGAGCTATGAAAGCTCTTGATTCCCAGCCATGGCTTGGTGATTTACCGGAAATAAGTTTAACAGCTTCAGGTGTTCCCTCAGGAGGTGGGTCCCCATCAGGGTGTAGCGGTGCTGGACTGCCACCCAACCCTGGAGGTGTTGGTCTGTGGAGTTGCTATGGTGGATGAGATGATCGACCCAATCCTGGAGGTGTTGGTCTGTGGAGTTGGTATGGTGGATGAGCTGATCAACAGCACCATCACCCAGAGCCACATGGTGCATCTGCTTTTGAGTGGCAAACCAACCCCAAAATCTTCCTAGAGATGTTCTGCAAGAACCAGACATTTTCTGAATGGTGGGAAATGCCACAATGGCCCCGCTCATCGAGATGTTCCACACTGACGCAAGCTATTTTATCCGGCTATGGAAACAGCTCTCCCCAGGCAAGACTTTTTCTTGGTGCAGAGGAAACCTTCCTCTCCTGCTGTTACGCTGCGCGTTCTTGGATGGTGGGCCCCATCTGATGGAGGTTCCTGATCTAACCCCACTTCAGCCATCTGGAACTGAATCCTTCCAAAGCTGACTGTAATAAAATGCCTCTTTCCATATTGCCTCATATATTACCTTAGGTTCCCCCTTAATCTCACTGAAATGCTGCTGATTTATCACCCCAGGCCTCCAGCTCCCCTAAGGTTCTACCACAGTGCCTGGCTTTCTTCTTTCTCTTCCTGCCTGGCGGGAATTCAAAAGAAAATTTAAACTTTAAAAAACAAAAAACCTTCTCACCTGCATTAGCCAGTCATTCTCACTTTCTATGTCTAATTCATGGTTAATCTTCAGTATCTTATGCTGACTTTCCCACTGCGGTACCTGACATGCAAACAGCCAGACTCTGCCTCGAACGTACCTCGGGGTGGGGGGGACTCCCTCCTTTTGGCCTCTCTGCTCAGCTGTTACTCATTTATTAAAATATAAGCCAAATATACAATTATGCTGAAGGGAACACATTTCCTTGTTAACCCTTTCTGGCTTTCATCCAGAATTTCTCAAGCTGTGGAGATTTATATTTTACCGTGCAGAGTTTCAGATCAATTCCTCACCATTCCCTGTGCTTCTGATGGAGAGAAGGGGGCCAAGGAGGGTTTCTCCAACCAGAACCACTACCTCATCCTCCATGAGACAATACAGGAATTCACACCCAGAGTTTCTGACAGCCCAACCCAGGTAACAGGGAGAAGTGCCCTGTAAAAAGCAAGCAAACCCTCCGGCCAGAAGGAAAACACAACTTATGGTCATGCCTGCCAGCACCTACAGGGCCTCTCCAGTGCACACAGATGCCCATGCCACAGTGAAGGGCTGTGCAGGCAGCTGCAGGACAAGGGTTTTGGTGAGGCAGGTGTGGGAGAGGATTTTGTTGAGGGTGATGGTTACCAGAGGGGTTGGGAGAATGGCTGGGAGCAGCTTGGGCAGAGCTTTAACCCCAGCTCTGGAAGGAGTCTCTTGGGTTGTGCACACAGATCTCTAGCAGGTCCTGCTTTGTGCTTGCAGTGAAGCAGAAACATGTTATTACATCTCACGGCTTAGAAGAGGTGAGGGAATGAACATTTGGCACTGTACTTCCTGAGCCTTCCCTAGCTGTAGCCTGTTTCACTTGCAGAAGATGCTGAAGCGTCAAGGCACACTAGAAACACGTGCTGAAGGGCCATTCTGCTCATGATTGCGAGGAGGCATCTTTCCCTGCAATACCTTATGCCAATAACTGCATCTACAAAGCTTGCAACAGGATGGCATTTTGCACCGTGTCATCACAGGGACAAGTGCACTGCCTTTGCCAGCTTTCCCACAGCCTGAGGGATGGAACCAAAAAGGAACCAAAAACCCAACTCGCATGTCTTTCCAGGCAACGTATAAGCCACCTCCCATTTTCACTTGTATTTAGTAAGTGAGAATCAGATTCTGGGAAGGAGCGCGTCAACAAAACTAGATCAACATGCTCACTGGGAAGGTTAAGTCAACATCAGGCCGTGTTTATTCAATTTTAAAGTAAGTACAGTCACAGAAGTGCTAACCAGAACGGACCTCTGGGTGCTGCTGGTCCTGTCTCCCATGAGAAGCAGGGCTGCTGCCAGCACTAGCTCAGATCAGCCATGGCTCTGTCTAGCTGACTCTTAAAACCCCTCCGGGATGGAGAGTCCCTGACCGCTCTGGGTGACGTGCTCCAGTGCTGCACCACCCTCCTGAAAAGAAGCCTCTCCCAACATCCGCTCTGAACCTCCCAAGCTACAGCCTACAGCTGTCATCTACAGCCATATCATCTGCCACTGCGGACACCTGCAGCAGCTCAGCCTCACATCTTCCTGCACAGATATGCTTATACTTGACTTTGGCACTGCTCCTTGCCATCCCTGTCCAACAACTGGGGCTCCACCAACCCCGGAGACTCACTTCTCCGCTTCAGATTTCCCTGAAGCTACTGGACTCAGCACAGCTGCGGGCTGTGATGGCTGAAGCACAGATAGCTACAGCCAAGAGAAAGGTGCCAAGTGGATATTCACGCCCCCACATAGAGGCTCCAGCATGGGCAGCCCATCCCTGGTGCCCCCATTGCCCATGTCCTAGTGCATGTCCCCTGAGCTCCACATCCAAACAAGCTCTTGCCTTGGAAACTCTATTTTTAGGGTGGATTGTTTGGTTTGTTATTTCCCCCCCCCCCCCCTTTTTCCATCCTGGACTTTGAACCTCTCTCTGATCTCCGCTTGTCAGCACGATTGCATCAGCCGTGGCAGGTAACGTTAGCAAGAATAGAAGGAAATACAAACAGCACTTCACACAGCACACCGGCAGCTGGGAGACGTGCAGCCAGCAGAGGTTACAGACCCCAGTCAGGTTGAATAAAGTCCTGCATCACTGGAGGGGCAGGAACTACAATTGCAGTTATCCGTGTTGAAGTAGAGGTCACTGCATCTCCTGCTTCAGGGGCAAATCTGAGCACAGTGGGGAGCCTCAGGAGGACATTTCCGTTGTGCACAGTGCTGAGCACTGGGCCAGGGCAGCCCAGCGAGGCTCTAGTGCCTGCCGCTCAAAGGAAGAAACACCATGTGTTTTCTCCTTCATTGTAGCTCAGCATGGACGGAGCTTATGTGCGGAGACAAGAGGAGAGGACCTTCTATTGCAGAACTGGGCCGTAGCCACATGTGGCACTGGGATTTGGGGCCAGCACCAAGGAGTCACCATCCTGAACACAAAGACCTGAACTCAGCTCCTTTCCTGGATGCCTTAAAACAACCCTGACCAGAATGCCCCCAGCCCCATCCTCTGCACCCGGCCTGCTCAGGAAGGTGCTAATCGCCAACACGCAAAATGCTTGCTCTGCGCATTTCGTTTCAGCTCCCTAGAGCAGCAACATTAACCCCAGAGGAAAAAGCTCAGAGCAGAGCAGGGTGGCACAGACCCCCCCTGGAACTCAGGCCAATGGGGACGGGCATGGGGTACTTGTTTTGCGGGCACTGGGAATTCAAACCTCTGCTGGCTTCTGTCCCCAGCAGACGTGCCACAGAGGACAGGGAGACTACCGCCCGCCTGGGAGAGGCGGGAAGAGGAGGGTGTTTACCTGCGGCAGATCGCTGCTCTCGCGCTGTCAGCAGTGCTGGCTGGCTTGCAGGATCCTCCCTGCAGAGCGACTGGTTTGTGAGGGGTGTCCCGCGCGAGTGAGAACACCGCAAAATTCAGGACCTCTGGATGAATTCCACACCCATGCAGCCGCTCAAATGCAGTTATGAAAAGTATTAGCAATTGAATTGTGAAGGCATTGCAACACAGCCAAGTGCAAAGAACGACTGGCGTGCTGTAGTTGATGTAAGCACGCAACAGTCTCCACATGTCACTGGAACCAGTGTGATCTGCACCAGCTGAGGAGCTGCTCCCAGAAATGGAAAAACACCTCCACGATGTCTCCTAAAAACCCAGAGCCAGCACCTGCGGGCTTAATGTGTTACCATCCACAGGGAGAGCTTGCGTTCATTCGGGTTCTGCAGTGCCTGGCGACAAGAGCACTGTGCAAAGGGAAGGATGCGCGCGGTCTTGCCGCAGCGTTTGCGTCTGCTGTGCGTTGGTTGGGCATCTCCTCTCCTCTGGCAGCCAGAGGTGGTGGGTCCAGGGTGGGCAAAGGTACTTCTGAGCACAGCCGTCCCTTTCCACAGCCAGCAAGGACAAGAGAGAAAGTGAGAGCAGCAGCTCTGGAAAGGGAAACGAGAGGGCCGAAGACAGAGGAGTGAGAGTAAAACATCAGATTGAAAAGGAACGACAAATCCCTGGTGAGGAATGTAACTGGGGGGGTTGAGAAGGAACAGACTGCGGCTCCGTAACGAGGTAGATGGCGTTTTCTTTGTGACCTGCACATTCGGTTGGGTTTTCAGACCCAGAAATCTGTCTGATACATGACTGCCCTCCCCCTGCCTTCAGAGGCAATCGCTGCTGGAGCGCCAGGGCTGGCTTAGCTTCCTCCGGGGTGATGCTCCAAGCTGCACAGAGCCGCCAAAATAGGCGGGATGCTCTGCTTGGGCCACAAAGGCAAGGTGGTAGCCAGGCTCGGCATCCCAGGCAGCGCCCAGGACCATCAGTTGGTGGCTGAAGGCATCTGGCAAAGCAGGTTCAGTTGCAAGGGTGCTGGGAGTATGAAGAACATAGCTCCTCTGCCAGGAGCTCCAGCCACGTGGTTTCCATCTGCAAGGCCTGCAGATGACAACGTGGAGTATTTCAGGGTAGGGCCCCCTCGGAGCGGGGACGTTGCTACCAGCATAGGGATGGATGTCTCGGCAGTGCTAAGGTGCTCTTGCAAAACTCTTCCAGGGAAGGAGATAGGGGAAAGGCAGCAAGCTGCAGATCCTCACATCTAGCCCTCAGTTCCCTGTATTTCATTAGGCAAATAATAGTTCAGGGTCAATAGCATCGGCCTCTTTCCTAGAACTGAGACGAGCAGAGCCAACGACCACGTTGCCAAGCTGGGGACCCAGAGATGCAGGCAGAAGTGCCCGCTCTGCAGTCAGCCTCTTGCTGTCTGCAGCACAGCGTTACTTCACGGCACCAAGCAATAGCACGTCTTTCCTGGGCTGTGGTTTGGGGAATAAAAGCGTATTAAAGATGGGGCAGGAGCAAAACCAACCACGTGCTTGGTTTCCTCACTGAAAGTCTCAGCAGAAGTATTCAGGAATAAGTGGGCAGTGGGGTTACACACACCCCTGTGCCCTAGCAATAGCCCCCCCACATGGGGTTTAAACAGGAGAAGCCTGAAAGAAGCCAAATTGTGGCTGGTTTATTTTCCTTCCTAGGGGATAAAGAGATTACAGTTTTCAGAGTTATCAGACGGATGCTTGCCTTTAGTAGCAAAGTCTCCAAAACAAGAGAACAAAGAGAAACTCAGCATAACTGACAGCTCTGCGGGCACAGCATACCTGACGGTCCACGCAGAGCTCAGCTCTGCGAAGATACAGGTCATCTCCAGCGCTCGCTGGGAGGCATCCCCTCTCCTACCATTTGGAGGGAGGACGAGCACAGAGATGCAGAGCTCCCCTCGCAGCATTTGGTTACAACACGACGAGAAGGCTTGGCATGCGTCAACCGAGCCACACGCACAGGGGCAGCCCAGGAGCCGCTTTTACTTTGGAAACACAGCACGCAGCACGGCACCAGCACACAGAGCAGACCACCGGCAGCAGGACAGCTGCTGCCTGCAGGCAGGAGCCTAAGGACAAGGCGCTCCAGCTCCCTTTTCACATGACACACACTCTCAGACACTGCAGCACGCTGCTGCTTATGTGCACAACCATTCCTCGAAATGTTCTCCCCACTGTTGGAAAGACAAGGTTTCTGTAAAGCAGTTAACTGGCAAATATCCCTATTTTTGTTCCTCTTACAGTCTAATTACTCGAACTTGCTGAAATTATCAGCATGATTTTTTCATACTTTACATAGAAAAACCTCAGTAACCAGTTCCAGTTTCCTTTACTTGTCTCAAGGATTTGTGCCCGTAAGTACCTATGCTCATTTACAGCTACACAGGCCCAGGCTTAGGGATCAAGAACCAGCACTTCACACCAGTGTCACCAGCGAGAGCTCCTAGCTACCAGGCAGATACGGGACATCCTGGGCAGTAAACGACTCCAAGTCGAGAAGCCCCCTCAGGAGACATGCTGTAGGCTCACACAACAGGTACGGGCGGTTACCTAATGGCATTTTACAGTGTTACTCAAAACATCAGGCTAGGCATAGTCTTCCTTCTGACACAAAAAAGTCAAGCCTCTGCCTCAAGGAATTATTATAGATTTTTTTTTTTTTACCACTGTACTTGCAAAAGGCTTGAAAATACTTGCGTCCTTCTAGGTTGCACAGCTGTTTAGGTGTTATCACCAGTTTTTCAGGGACCACCATATTTAGTTCTTGTATTTTCCTCTCCTATGAAAGTTTTCATCATGCTTTGGACTGACGTTCACTGACTCTTTACAAGCCACCCCTGGCCTTTTATTTCAGGACCCTTGCTTACAGGGGGTGGGTGATATGTTTCTGGCTGGTGCTGACGTTGCATGTTTTGTTAAGAAAAGCCTGCTCATCAACCTGCAAGGTCAGGATGTTTCTGAAAAGTAATAACAAAAGAGCAGATGCCATTTAAAATGAATCTCAGGTCATCAGTGACCAAGGTACTCTGCTTTATCTGTCTTGCATACAAAGCACTAAGTATCAGCCCTCACACCTTGTTAAAGCAAGGTGTCTGCCTCATATGAAGAGATACCTCAAAAGGCACCTCTGTCCCAATTTACCTAAAGAAAAAAAAGTTGAAGGTGTGCTTAGGCCATAGAACTGCCCTGCAAATACCCATGGGCTGATTTTTCCAGGGAGGTTCCTTACCTCTAACACTGCTAATAGAAAGTCAATATTTAACAGAACAGATGCCACAGAGATACACTTCTTAATTTCTGGAAATAAACACAAAGGCCGTATTGAACACATCCACATGTCCCTGACATGACGCAAACTTACTGCATGGCCTTGAGGAGAGAGGCGAGCCGGACCTCAGAGAGCTGCCTGGATTTACCTGCAGACCGGTGAGATGTGGCAGAGAACCACCTAACTACTTGCAGCTGAAAAGCTGTGTTCGTTTCAGATTCTATATAAACCCTGTCCCAGAAGACACTGCAAATCCAAAGGGACAAGTGCATCCACGTTCTCCAATTGATTTCTGTTAGGAAAACATGCTGCAGAGCAGAGGTTTTTCCCAATCTAACATAGCAATAGAGTGCCTTCAAGGCTAACAGTTCATCAGCCCAACTCAACAACATGTGGCTTTCTAGAGGGGATGAGGCATGATCTGTGTGGATTTCATTGGGATCCATCTTCTGCTTCCTCTCACTTTTCCTTTCACTTTTCTCCAATCTCTTCATTTTAATGGCAGACAGGTTGCAAGATGGATCCCAATGGAGAGACATTTGAAGTTTTTCTTTGCTGTGACACTGAAGTAAAGCTTTTAAGCAAATAAAGCACAGCCTCACACATGAAATCACATTGGATTCTCACCTGTCCTCCCTCAATGCCTAAAAATTGATGAACTGGCAAAAAAAAACCTTCCAAAGTCTTATTGTATGCACAAGCGCTTAGGAAGACAGAGGAGACAAGTGCACTCAGGCTACAGGAACTCCGACAATTAGGCAGCACATATCAATGTAGGGAAGCGGCATCAAAGGTCTAAGCTACAAGAAAAGAGAAAAAGGTTACAAGATGAAGGCACAAGGAAACCCAGCAGCAAGGTGCATTTGCTTCATCCCCATGATTCCTCACAGGCATCTTCAACTACTTACAGTAACAGCCTATGACGTTGTGTTTCTGGTACCACCACTAACAATTTCCAAATCTACTGAAGTATCATGAAACCACCACAAACGCAAGCCACAGATGCGCCTCTGAGTTGGTATTTTCACTTCCCTTCTCCCTCCACAAAACTTCTCCCAGAAAAGTCAGTCAAAATATTTTGGTTTTACAAACAGCAAGACAGCCAATGCCTTCAGTCCAAGTTACTTTGAAATAAAAATAGAATTGATTGAAATTTTTTATCTAATGAAAAAAAAAAGCATCAAAACGCAATCTCTTTTCACGCAGGACGTAGGTGCAAGCAATCTGCATCCCATACACATCTCCTGGCTTCATGGGAACTGGAGGTAAAGCCAAGGAACAGCTGAGAGGTGCAACAAAAGGACTGGCTTTTTTCTACTGTAGGAACATCCCTTTGGCTGTGACCGTGCCACTTCAGTCATGGTTACTCCGGGGCACATCATGACAAACACCTCCCACTGTACAGCCCTGACAGCAGAGGAAGTGCTGGCCTCCAAAGCGGTAACTGTGGTGAGTGCAGCCCTTTGTTTTTACCGGATATTTTCAGGGCAGCACAGAAAAAGCAGTCACATCTGGGACCATCTCAAGGGGCTACTGGCAAAAATCCAGAGGCTCCACAGCAGAGGCAGCAGATTGTGGGTTTTGATGCCTTGGGCAGGATGTCTGTTTCCACAGTGGCTGGGGAAGGAAGGAACATAAAAGGAGATGGTCTGATAAGAACACGGCCATGATAAAAGGACTCTGTCTGTTCAGTATTAATTTATTTTAGCAAGAAGAAAGGTGCCCACAGTCACTGGGTTACAGACGTTAGTCTCTTGCCTCAGTGAAATGGGAACCGGTTAGTCTTGAGGCAAAGCTAAATACTGTTTTTGTACTTGCGGAAAAATCCAGATACAGATGTGACAGACAGTGGGATCTTCTCAATTCAACCTGGAGTTTTGCAGAAAGTTGTTAAAATCACTTCCTCAGCAGTTTCAGTGCGGAGGCCTCTGTCCTGCTTTGTCCTGAACAGAGGCAGCTTCGCAGCTGCAAGGCGAGGATCTGTGCTTTCTGAAATCAAGCATCTCTTCCACGATAAGACCATTAGTCTTTTACTTACAAATTTGTTCTGCAGCCCTGGGGCAGCTGAGAGCATTCACATCAGCCAGCAGAGTGGAGTTACTGACTGGCCCATAAAGAGCTTTACGGAAACTTTAAAAAGCACTGCACCCTGTGATCGCTCCCGCCTTCTGGCTGCCAGCTGGTCTTTATTCCACCCAGCTCACTGTTCTCACGACGGGAAAAAGAGAGATTTCAGAAGCAGAGTTTGAGACTGTGATTCCCTGTATAGACAAGGCCATTCCCAGCATCACGGACCATCGTGTTCTCTAACCCCCAGAATTTGCCTATGGCAAACTGTCCCACCTACCCTCTGTTTTGGGTCGCTTTGCCTTGTGCAGATGCAGTTTTACTTCATGCATTTATGTGTCAAACGTCGGCATTCATGGCTTTAGGGGATGGCAGCCCACACCGTGCTTGGACATGAAGTTTCTTTCTCAAAATTCCCACAAGTTTAGAGGCAGGAAGTTAACGCTGCAAGCTGTATCATGAGCTCCTCCTGGTGGTCGCTAATGCTGTATTAATCTTCCCTGCGTTTCGAGCTCGAAAATAAAAATACAGCTTTTGGACATGTTTCTCCTCTTTTCTTCTATACTCAAGAAACACATGTTAAAATGGAAACACAAAAATAAAACATTCCGTGAGTGAAGTAAAGGCTTTCATTCCTCACTGCTTGCAGATGTGCCTAAAGAGCCACACACCCTTTCTCCCGATCTTTATTGAAAAATCAAAGCGAGGAGTTTCACTTGACATGTAGCATGTCTATTGCACATTTTCTTCTTAGCAGAAGAAATAATTTTGGTTGCAGCTTCAAGGGAAGAACAGAAGGCTCCAGTCTTCCACATGACCCACATCCAGAAAAATACATCCTTCCTAACTGTTTACGCCTGTTGAAGACTGCCTCCTCCATGCAGAGTCTGCAGGCCAACAAGACGGAAAGAGGGAGGAGAGTTATCCATATCCACTGAGATTGGGGTAGAATGGCAAATTCTATCCTACACAAACCACAGATAAAAATCTTACAGAAAGCTAAATTATAACTAACGCTGGCTCAAGGCTTTAACCAAATCAGTTTGTCGGGCACTGCACAAGCATCTAGCATCCAAGAGCTGCTGTCTCAGAAACACTACATTACAAAGAACAAGCAGCAACACATAAATGAAACAAAAGGTGGGAAAGAACACCATGCAACAGTTTTTGCAAAGACTGTCCACCACCAATTGTCTCCACTCACCTCCGGCTGGCCGTTAGCACATGGTATTACGGCATTGCAGAGGCTCTTCTGATCTCTGCGTAACACATTTGGTTTTCTTCACACACATGCTGCTATCCAGGTAGCAGAAACAAAAAGTTGATGTCAGATCCACCTCTGCTCAGAGCCTTGCTGTCAGACACTGAATTGACGTACTTTGAAAACCACCTTTGTCAGAACAGGGCATCAGACCCTTTCTAGAGGGTGGGCTAGTAGGGGCCTTTGTTAACGCTGCCCATTTTCAGTACACAGCCCAAACACCTTGTGTCAGTACTACTAAATCCAACATCTTGCATTAGAAAGGCTCATTTTATACGTGTTTTGTCCAGGATATCCTTCTGATGCCTCGGCATGGAATTGTACAATAGCAGGTCTATGCAACAGCAGAGGATACGCTTTTTGCACTCTTTAGCATCACTTCCTTCTTGCCTTTGCTGCTCATACATAATCACTGTCTCTTATTCAGCATAAGAAGTGCAGACCATGGGTTTCCAAAGATCAGTTTGCTCAGGTGCCATCACGCACAAAGAAGCGGATTACACCAGAGATCAGAGGCACAGCCTGGCCCTGTGTCAGACTGCATTCTTGGGTAGACAGCATTTGCCTCAGCAGCCAATTCCCACTTCTGGGAAAAGTATGGATTAAATGAGTTGCAAACACCTACACATATACACACATACGTTTTTGGGGTGGGTTTTTTTGCGCACCTCTAAGATGCATTATGTACTGTTAGCGATGCAGGTCCTACGTCAGAAAATGATATTCTGCAAGTTCCCTGCCATAACATCTCCAAGAGCAAAAAATGCTTTTCTAAAATTTACTTCTAAAATTTACTCTTACGCCTTTTTATTTTTAATTTTTTAGCTACTGATGATGACCTTGATGGTGTTGATTTGAAAGCCCTTTTGGCTGTTCCAAGTTTATCAGCTTTTCACTGGGATGGCAGTCTTTGGATTCACACTGCATCATTAACGATGTAGGATAAGATACCATATGCCTTAACACATCAAAACCGTATGAGGAGACAAGAAAAAAACACTGCAGGAAACAGCAGTAGTTGCACCCTGAAATGCTCTCAAATATTAGGAGAACTTGAAAAATACAGAAATGGAAGGCCAGAGATGTCTTGGCTTATGTATGAGAACTGCATCAGCAAAAAGGTCTTCAGTATTTTAATGCAGAAATGTTGCAAACCATAGCCAAAAAAATCAGTGGAAAAAAGTCTATCAATACAGCTCTCCAAAATACCCAGTAATGTTTTGTAGGCATCAGCTACAAGAACTAAAAATCTACAGAAATCATCCATTTATTATTTTTCAGACTTCTGCTTTTTAACCTGCATGAAGCTTTGTTGCAACAGAATACAGAACCGAACATAAAAGGATGGTGAAATGGGCCAAAACCCACTAAATATCCTCCAATTCAGATCCTTTGCAAAGCCAGCCAGAATCTAGAGGTATTATAGTCCAGTCTTCCTGGCAGTCAACAAAGAAATTCAAGCAGAGATCCTCAGATCCCTCAAAGGTTATCTTAAACATAATCAAGAGAAGGAGGAAACACAGATTAGTTCAAATTCAACAAGAAGTTGTTCATCTGCCCGAGCCTTTCCTTTAGATATTTTTATAGAAAAGGAAACGTGTCTGTTCAGCCTCCTTCCATCCTGTTACAACAGTGACTGAAATGCTAATAATCCAGTGCTGCAGTGGTAACTTGGCTTTCCAAATTAAGCTGCTACATTATCAGGTGACAGGAACATTGGACAAGGCTACGTTCCGCTCCAGTAACAATGCGGGTACGAAATACAGCAAAGTGACCACTCCTTAGAAAAAGCTTTTCCAAAACGGCAAAATGGAGATGTTTGCTCCACGTTATGCCAGTGGTGCAAGCGAAAGACTGATCTGAAGAGGTAAGATTTAAGTACTACTTCAAAATGCTCAAACTCCAGCTGACCCCCAGGGGTTACATCCGTAAGAAAGTCCACACCACTCCAGGTAGCTGCTTGGATAGTTCTGTAATATTTTCTCTCCTATTAATGACAGAATTGTGCTTAACTTCCTCAAATGTGACATCTGTGCGAAGGACGGGGAGGCCCCTGACCCACGGAGGCTCAGAGGAACCCTTCCCTTCTGGAAGCAGTCCCCAGCGGGCAGAGGCTGGGGACGGGAGCCTTCCGCTAAGCCGACTGTGGTCAGTCTCTGGCCAGACCTTAGTCCAGCTACTGCCTCTCCCTCAGCACAGGGGAAAGCAGCAGTGCCCATCTTCTGGGAGTCCCATCACTTCCACGCTCTGTACTTCACCACATGGCCACATTCCTCTCGAATACAAGAGGAAACAGGCGAAGAGAGCGGCCCCGCAGGAGCCAGCATGTCAACCAGCTGCAACAGGAGCAATCCCTTCTGCCATTTGCAGTCGCCCCAGCGATGGCTGCAGAGCTTCTTCAGCCCCCCGAAGGGCACGCGTTCCTCTGCTGACCGGCCATCTGCTCCGACCCTCGCTGCGCCCTCACCAGTACACCCCAGCGGCCCTCGATGACATTAGCAAAACAAAGGTTAGGACAGAGCAGCACCCTCCGAAGCCTGCCCTCCGTTAAATGAATTCCGGCATTAGAGAGAGCAGCTCCCAGCAGCAGGATGACCCTGCCTCCTGCCCTTGCAGGCTGGGCTGGGAAGCACCCGAGACCACTGCGCTCCGCTGGGCACCACGGGCAGTGCTGAGCTATCACAAGTCTTGAGCAGGGATCCGAAAGGAGTGAACTGCAGCACCACATAAAGAACCTTCAAAGTGCAAGCTGCATGTTTAAAGATACATCACTACATCAGCGTTAATTTAGATCCCATTAAATCAGTCTATGCAGGTTCAGCAGCTGAACTGGCTAGAAATTAAGGGCAGAACTGAAGCAAAGTGTGCAAACCTAAGCAGATTCTTCCCTAGAAAAATAAAACCTTGGTGCCTCTAGCTTTAAGTCAACCCTATTTTTGCCTTATTACTTGCAGCCATTTCTATCAGCTGACCGCCTGACTCAATATTTTAGGTATTAAGCCCATTCAGTGCAACCTCTCCATGCAAGTGAAACAACTACTACTGCAAGTTGTTGTCTATTTAATGTATACCATGATACAAATCTAGCATTCTTGTAGCTAATTAAGCAAAAATTACCTCACTTTATAGCTATGGTTTCCCTTCTATTTTCTACCATGATGTACATTTTGATCTGAGCAGCCACAGGGCATCTTCGACACCTCAAGTTATACTATAACCTGTGCTTTAGTGCCTCTGCTGATTATTGCAGGTACAGGCTCCACAGAATGCTTAACAGGTCAGAGATTTCTTTTCGTGTTTTTGCCAGTTTTGGAGTCCTTTTCAGTGAATCACAACAGTCTGGCACAGAATGATGTTCAGGTTTTTCTTCAAGTTGTAAAAATAAACTGTAAGATACAGTGCAAGTTAGCATCAGTGCAGAAAAAAAAAGTTTTAGAAATCTCTGAATGTCCCAACCAACCAAGAAAATATTTTAAAGAGTATCGACAGAGCTACTTTGCTATCAATTAAATGTGTAATAAATAATAAAAGGACCCGTGAGGACAATCCTTCTATCATAGTTATGGTATAAATGCTAATATTACTGGAGTTTGGTAACTGACATTCTGTATTGCTTAAAATCCCTTGAAACTGGAGAAAACAGAAAGCAAAACACACACACACTTTATATTGTACCTGCCATGACTGAACACAGTTTGAGTAGAATAAGAAGCACATATATGGATTTTGTGGCTTACTAAAGCGTTTCTGACTTCCTTAGTCCTGTAATCTTGTGAACAGTCCTCCTTTCAAAGTTTTTTTTCCTATTTGTTTGGGGTTTTTTTTTGTTTTTAAATTTACTAAACACATTAACCACAGGAAATTCTGCCTTATTTCTACATCTTCTCCCAGGCATTTCAGACATCATGCATTCAATCTATTCAACTGTATCATTTTTCTCCATATTTACTACAGTAAGTGCAATTTACAATGTAGCTTAAAATAAGAAAGCCACTAACCGCAGCATTACTGAAGACAGCCTGTAAGCTACCAGTTCATAGCAGCGGCCCTGTGTGGTGAGGACATAAGCACAGCAAGGTTTGTGTGGATAGGAGGAGTCCTACATCTGAACTATGTGCACTGAACATCACATTTATCTCCCACTCTCCAAATACGCCAGTTTGCCTAATACATATCACTTCCCCTTACAAGCCTCTCTCACAGGGTAATTGTGGGATGTGTAACACGAAATCTCTTTCTACTTTCCGTATAAAGTGAACTTCTTTAAGTGAAATTCACTTAACACTGAAGGAAATGGTTTAACAGAACCAACGCATAAACTTTTTAGCCAAAGAGGTACATTATACAACGATTTTGCCTTTTCCCCAAAGCATCTCACTAATGCCTCTTCTCTGAGCTGCCAGAAAAGCCTGGGGAGAAAGAGATCATTCAGATGCCATGTCCCATTTAATGCTTGGTCTTCCTCCTAAGACTATGCCAATTTAGCATCACTTGTGGCGCTTCATTTTATGACAGGCACAGCTGTCCACCAGTCTTTGGAATACGACCAACTCATTTTGCAGTAGCCCACTGCACAGCTCACAGATATTTTTTCTCCCTCCTCCCAGGGGTCCTGGGCTGAATACGAACACTTTGAAGCAAAGAGGTTCCCTTCAATGTTAACCTTATCCAAAGCACCTAGTTCTTTCTCACACCACTTTCAGCACAGTTTACACAGTAAATATGCTCTCTGAATGCCCTCCTTCCTCAACAGGCATAGGTCTGTAGGAACACAGAAGCAGACGGCTGCCTCTTGAGGAGAAGCACTTTAACCATACAGAAAGGGCTCTGTTCAGTAACTGTCACACAATGGAACTTAAAACCATTTCTACAAGCGCAGGTTAAGCACAGGACAATCCTTACTGGGCCAGACCTGTAACATATCTATTCCAAGATCCTTTGTAAAAGAGCAAAAACTAACTAGAAATCTACAAATTGAGAATGAAGCACATGATTCAGCACCTTTTTCAAACAAACACTAGCATGAAAAGCCTACCTAGTTAAACCACATATCCACAGCACAGATCCTATTTTAGGGGACTAGAGTAGCAGTCAGTTTTGTTGGCTTTTAGTTCTACCAGAAGAAAAAGCTGACTTGCATCTTTATAACTTACCACCAAAGTGGACGGTTCAAGGGCAAATGTTTCTTCCAGACAAGTACATTATCTGAGTATGGGCGGGAACTTTGCTCACATTTATTGGAGCAAATAAAACATCTCCTATGTGAAAAACTTTCGAGCAAAGCACCACAAACAAGCAGACTCTTTGTATACTGTACTTTTAGTTGACTTATACGTTCCAAAGAATAATAATTTTTCCAAGACCAAAGCAAATACAGCAGGAACAGAGCAGATAAATAGATCTTATTAAGCCAAATACAATTCTTTAAAAGTTTGCAGTACTTATTCTAAAGACTGAATATAACTTGCTTCAGAAAAATCAGACCTTAGTCTAGACAAAGCAAACTGTCCTATGAACCTGCTGTTAGGTGGAACACTAGGAGCTCTGGCAATGAGACTATTCACCACCTTGATCACCAGATACTTCTTCTGTAAGTGAGCATCTTAGTCATTGGCTGCTGTAGAAACAAAGGCATTTAAAACTCCTGGTCATATCAGAATGAGTAGTAACAGTCTGTTTTTTACAGTTTCAGTGTTCATTAACTTTTGGCTTGAGACAGTTGACATTACTTACCAGCAGTAAAAGTGTAATTTCATGTGTTCCCAGGAGACATACTTCTATACAAAGAAAAAAAAAGTTTCTATAGAAACCAACACTTGGCATGATCGACTTTGCCATATTCATTCTACTACTCAGGTTTCCATCATCAATCCAAAGTTATATCTAAACAAACAAGAAAAGAGTTGACTGGCTCTGTTATCTAATTGGCCAACATCAGAATAACTTCGCAACTTAAGCAGGTGATGGAAAGCCCTCTAGAGAGAGTTGACCTTCACTAAACATACACAAAACCAACTTTGTAGGCACTTTACATGGGGAGAAGGGACAACAACACCACAACTCTACCTTAAATTCAGCAGAATTCTTCATTAAAAAAAAAAAAAAAAGCAGCACACTTCAGTCTTCAGATACCAAGAAGGGCATCTTGCCCACTCTCTGACTTTCAATTCCTTTGAAATCCAATTCTTTTGCCATATGTGGTAGCCTTCTGTCCATTAGGGAAGAATGATCCAGGTTAAGTATTTCCCTATCATCCCCAAACAGGAAACGAAAAATAAAATAAAACAAAAAAAACCACCACCTCTCACTTCTAATGGAAATAGGGCCAGCTGCTGAAGGCTATCCAGTGGCATTTGAAGCATTTTGTATATTTTCCAGTGTATTATCCTACCTATTATGCACCAAACAATGGTCATAGAGAAAAGCTCTGGAGTGTAGCTGGCAAGAACACAAGGACAAATAGTAATTGTGCTTATGTAGGTTTTTATATGGGTATGAAATTTTTGTGTCCCACTGAGACACTCTCAAGTCTACCACTTCACTTTAAGACCAAAACAAATATGAGCAGTGAGTTCTGCGTGACAAATCCAGAGGAGTGTCTGATGGAAATGCCTAGGTTGCAGCATGGTTGCTCTGGTAGAGAAACAGCTCTTTCAGGTCTTTGGCAAATCTTTGGCTAACAAATTTTAAATTAATTTTAACACATTAATTCAGAAAATATAAAAAAGCATGTCATAATACAGAAGGAACTAACTTCTGGACATACAGATATTTAATCTTCAGCATCTGTACTTAAATCATGATTTTTCCTCATTATTTCTTACTCCATGCAAATGAAATTTGTTTTTGAAACAGCACAGAAGTTTCTGCCCTCAAAACTTACAAGACTATCATGTTTTACACTTCAGGCCACAGAACTTAGTTTTGTGCTATTTTTTAAAACTATTTCAATCTTAAACTGAAGCAGAAGATGGTTTGATGAGGACAATGTTCTTCTTCTTTTGTAAAGCATGTAGTTAAACAGAGTCCTGGTCCATGAACAGATCTCCTACTCATTACAGTCAATCATAAACTCTCTGCAAACTAAAAGCCAGCCAAAGAAATAAACTCGCGTAGCTGCAGAGGATGTTCAAATCAAACACCTTTTGCCATCTGGTTCCTTCAAGCCCATTGCTATATCATTTATCTAAGGCTCTCATTAAATGACCATCACTGGAATCTAAGCATCTGTCCATATACAACACTGAAGTTGTTCAGTAGCACAGAGCACTATTTGCAGGGGAAGAAAACGCATTACACCAACTGCAACACAGTAATGTTTCCATTACCCCAGGAAGAGTACCCACATGCAAACACTGTACTGCCATATGGAGTCAAAACAGGGAGCACTGACAACTGTAAAACAGAAGATGACACGTGGAGGAAGAAATTAGCTGAGAAGCCATCCGGGATAACAGCAAGTATGACAAACGACACGGAAGTGTGCAAGAGAAATCTCTTCTTCCAGAAACAGCACAACACTTAAAGAAAAAAGATTCAGAAATGAGTCATCAGTAGCACGAGGCAAACCTGAACAAAAACCAAGAGCAAGAAGAACATGAAAATATCATTTCTTTTGACGCCCTCCTTAGAGTTTACATCTATTTCTCTAGATTTGCTAATATGACAGATCACAGAACACTTCCACCTCCCTTGTATATTAAGATTCAAAAAGAATATACACATCTTCACAGAATGCATTTGGTTGCCATATAATATACTTGGATTGAAACAAGATTTGCACTTCGAAAAATAAAAAACAGTATGAGAATATTCCTTCTCACATTTCTCCAGAAATTGATGTCTTAAAAATGCCATGAGTAAAGAGCACAGAGACTGGACCTAGGAAAGCATTTTTCTCCTCAAGACCTTCTGTACAGTTTTCTGTATTTACACTGAAGCAAATGAGAAGTCTGAAGGAATTAAACACTTTAGAGTGCTAAAATCGAAACATAAGCAATACAATTTTTTAATTTCAGTATTTTAAAGTACAGAAAGTGGAAACTATGAATATCAAATACAAATTTAAACAAAGCCACTTGTCCTCCCCTAGAATAATCAATGTGAACTACTTATAGAGACTTACAAATTTAAAGCAAAATCAAAACAAAATAAATACTGTACATACACTTTCCCTGCCTGCAGGCAAAAGAGGATGGGAAATACTGTTATGAATTGAAAAAATGCTCTTAAAGCTGCAGCATCCCATTTCCCAGCCAAATACTTAACACAGTAGTGCGTTTCTGTAAAAAGGAAGACACACATACACCGACCCCTACTGAGCAGACAAGCTAGTATTTTCAGGGACATTAGAAGGAAAGACAGAAATTAGACTATCAGAGTAGAAAAAGGAGAGGAAAAGACAAACAGGCCAGCAAAACATTCCTACAAAACTAGTAAATATAGCCAAGAACTAGCCCCCCCCCCCTCTTTTTCCCCTCAAATTTCATATTTTTTGTTTTTGTTTTNAATCTCTTAAAGTGATCCCTTTCATACCCTTCCCACAGCATGAAACTCTATGGCTTAATTTATATTCAAAGTAGAAAAAGTCTTTTTTTCCAAACAGAAATGCAGCCCATGAAGAAGGTGCATTTCCTTATCAGTGCTACTTGTATTTCCCATCCACTGCATGATTTATCACTCTCATGCTCCCACAAAGAGGGTTACTAGGGTGTTTTTTGTTGGAGGTTGTTTTTGGAAAAATGGTCGTTGCAGCTTTTAATCTTGTTTTACCACAAATACTAAGGCCCTGGGTTCCATTTACATTTCTTCTGTGAAACAGAGTAGCTCTGGGCTCACTCAGTCCCAGAGGTACAAACAGCTTTTAAATGGTCTGGAAGTATTACGTGAATGAAACTCTGAAAAGACGCTAGATTTGGGGGTCATGGTGGGGGTGTGAAGGGTAGGCAGGAATGTGGAGCCTAAATAGGGCGGTAGTTACAGGCTTGTAGTACCAGGTCATTCTAGTTTCAGCTCCGCTTAGTCTCCACAATACCAAAAGCAGTTAGCAAGATCCATGCCAGCTCTGACTCTGAAACCCTGCAAAGAGTTTCAACATTTACAACTTCATGGCCTTGAGGATGAAGGTAGCTTACACCATATAGCAAAGCCTAAGGAAAGCTGAAGCTTCTAAGAAGGTGATCATGCCACTGGGCTCTCTTGTATCACTAGTGAAGGTAACACAAGCACATCAACTACCAAAAAAAAAAATCCCCCATGTGATCAGAAAGCAACAATTGAAACTCTCAACACCTAACCCTTTCAAAATTGTCTTAAAGAATGGTTTTATGTAGAGTACTATAGGTTGCATAGGTAATCTACCTCAGAGGTCATTAACAGCTACCTTGTAGCCAGGATTTATTAGCAAGTCTAGGAGGAGAAAAGGGAAAGTTGCTGGAAGAGTCATTGATATAGTTTCTAGGTGGTCTTTCCATTTTTATGTTTTGGTTGTTTTGGTTTTTTGTTTTGTTTTTTTTGTGTGTGTTTTTTGCTTTTGTTTTTTCCTAGTTGTAGGAACGTGAGAACTTAAGAGAATGGGAAAACTCCTACAATATTTCATTTCNTTTATGTCAAATCCAAGTTCACTGACTTTTTAAAAAAAGATTCTCCTTCAAAACGAGTTACCATATCAGGCTTAATTTTCTGGGTTGCCTGTTCAGTGCTCCCTACTCCCCATCTCTTCCATCCCAAGTGAGACAGAAAAAAATAGGGCTTTCTCTCCACTACTACAACACAAGGTTCAGTACATCTACAAAAAGATTGGTGCAGTAGTGTTTTCACCCAGAACACAATAAAAATATCCCTACAAACAAGTACACAAAACAAGTGAGGTCACCACATCCTCTTCATAAGCTACCAGGAGACTTTTTTTTTTTTTTTT
>VXAL01015730.1:0-16801 GCA_013399475.1 Chauna torquata
GCATTAAAGATGGTGACATTTTAACAAAGATTGGCTGCAAGATTTGTTCAGTACTTTTGCCAGGCAATATGTGCAGATAGAAGAATTCTTAAAAATACCTTGTAAAATTTTTGCTTTTGATACCACGGGCACCTCTCCAGCTGTTCTTTCCACTGTTCTATTGCAGTGAAGCAAGTCCATTGGTTTGTAGCCTAGTCTCACTTATTTGGAGAAATCAAGATATCCTTGCAGGCATAGAACAATTGTAGGGGTGAAATTTGCATGCTTGGCCACTGCTTCTCAACCTATCAGCCTCATTCATCATGGTAGTTATATCCCTCCACACCATCTATAGAGCACTGGAACTACCCCCCCAGTCCACCTAGAGAAATACCTTTGCTGTGGTTCCCTCAGACTTCAAAGTCCCTGGTGCTCATTCCTCCTGAGTGGGTGATTACAGTCATGCTAATGTCTGGGAAGTGGCNGCTCTGTGTATTGTTTTGGCTGTGACCAGAATCCTTTCTGGACTGTCTGCTTCCTGGGAGTGAGAGGGATTTACCAATATGCATGTCAGGGTGTGCTGCCAAAAGAATATTAACTGATCTTGAAGCAGTGCCAGGGAGCATGGAAATGAGCCAGGGGGTCAGCTGGCAACTACTGGACCCTCCACGTACAACATATAAAAATTTTCATGTACAAGCCTGAGAACAGGGCAGGAAGAGGTGGAGAAGACATTCATCAAACTAAGACCAAGTGACAGTGCTCAGGGAAAACAGCGGTAATGAAAGGGAGCAGAGCTCAATGCTTTTTGTCAGGAAGTTCAGGAAGCAGCTGTTGCCTGAAAAGGAGTGAGTCACCAGCAGCATAAGCCTGATGCATGGCAGAGGTGTGCATGAAAAGTAGTCGTGGTGTGATGGGTCTCTAAGGACAGCTAATCTGACCTCTTTCCTTAATGTGACCAAAGCTAATATGACCTATTACTTATTTCCTAGGTGTTATCAGGAATATGGGTCAGCCGTCTGTGGGCATGATGTATCGTCCTCTTTGGCCACAGATAGGATCTATATGGATAGAAAGAACTCTCTCTGATCATACAAATTCACTTTTTTTTTTTTTTTTTTTTTTTCAAGGTGTTTGAAAAAAAAAAAAAANGTTGAAATAAGAAATAACACGATACTTTAAAGATCAAAATTATGGGAAAGTACTTCACATTTTGTTAAACACATGGGAAGATATTGTATATAAATTATTTAGAGAAGTTTCGTAACTGAGTATACAGCAGATCCATGGGTCTATGGATCCTTCATTGAACTGTGGCAGGTTGACATGGATGAGACCTGTCCAAAACTGTCAAAGAGGCCAGGCTAGACAGGGCAAAAGTTATTAGGCAAGTAACCTGAGACTAGGGCAAGAGGGCAATGCAAAAAAGCTGAAGGTGGCAGACGAGCTGTCTGGTCAGGTGGCTGGTGCATGCAATTTTTTAGAAGATACTACATCTCTTGATTGCTTGTGAGGCCAGAAGTTGTTTTCCTGTTGCTGAGGAAATATCGTGGTGGCTGGCATCTGGGGTGTGAATGAGGATGTTAAGATTTGTGAAGTCAGTTGCATTGAAAAGATCAGGGAGTAGCAACTGGCGGCTTGAAATCTTATTGTGTAAAAAGCACGCAAAACTGTGTGGAATTTATATTTTGAACTTGGGGGAATTTTAGGATAGGACTCCAGGTCTCACTGAATGAATAATCACCACAAAGCAAATCACAGGAGTAAGTAGACACCCTACCAGGAACAGGAAAAGGTCCTGCTCAGCAAAGCAATTATGTTCAGGAGATCAAGAAGTATGGGGATAATGTGAGACATGCCAAAAGTCAGTCTGAGCCAGACTTTGCAAAGGAAATTAAACAAATAGGAAAAGGTTATTCAGCTGTATAAATAAAAAGAACACAGGAAAGCATAAGTGAGTCCACTACACAGTAATGACAGAGCAGAGATTAAAGATAATCTAGGCATGTCCCTAAAAGTAAATGAATGCAAAGTACAAACTGATGCCCCTGGAGCCTAATAAGAGGAATTTGTTCTGTATTCTGGAGTTCATTAGTTTGCATAGGTAGAAGAGTCAAAAGCCTGATACTTTGCCCACAATAGTCAATGTAAGTCTTGCATGGACTCCAGCGAGGTATGTATCAATCATTAGTAACTCTAATGTGTTACCAGAACACATGTAGGGCTGAGTAATATTAATAATGAAAAGCCATCATCTGCTCTGCAGATAAATGACTCAATTGCACTTGTGTGGAAAGAAGAGAAACAGCGGGATTGAGGAGTATTAACAACATGTGTACCATATCTTTGATAAAATTCTGCAAACTACAGCTATTTAGGCAGTGGATGAATAACCACTTCCAAAGTACATAAAATAAAATGTTCGTCCTGGACTTATATCTCTACTTTCACTGCTAGTTGCAGTTATCTGACAGTGTTGTTGTTACATGGCAGATACAGATGCAAAGCTTGACAATGTGTTCTAATTTGCGGAGTTTATAATATTTTACAGGGGATGACAGCAGTGACTTTTCCAATATCCAGGGTCAAATAGGTCTAAAGTATTGTCTATTTTCACTTAGGCAGTGCTTGCTAATTCCCTCTTGCAGTTTTTCAATTGCATGAATACTGAATTGACATAATCAAGTTTGCTCTCTTGTAACACACTTCATATGGCAGCAGCTTTCAGTGCCATATGAAGTCCCTTTTCTGTAACTAGCTCGAAATGAACACTGGTAAAATTGATATGGTGATTCCTCTTTCCTGGACATAGGGAAACAACAATACCACTATAGGGATGAAAGGTAAAGAATACTTCAAAAATGTTTTTTGAACCTCTTTCTGAAGATTTGCTGTCTTCAATACATCAGCTCCTACACATTGAATCAGAAGGCAGGTCCCAATGTACTGGATGGTTTTCTCACTTAGAACAACCCATGTATCAAAGCCTGATATAAAAACTGTTGAAGAAGAAAATTTCTTACGTTGACACCAGCTGATTTTTTGGTCTTGCAAGGGCTTGGAACACATCAGGCATATAATGTGTGTGGGAGACAAATTATCATTTGCAGTTCTCAAATTGAGATATTGGGGTACAAAGAGATTAAATAATTGCCTGAGACTGCATGAGTAGGTTTGTTCCACCAAGAAGAGTTTGTGTTCAGTCCAAGATTCTATGCCCACAAGTACATCTCCTCACTCAAATAAAATGGCATTTTTAATTCAAAATAGTTGACTCTTTGGTAATACATGCTAATCACAAATGAAGCACTAACACGAATGCACTGTAAGACCACTTAAATGCTTGAAGTTTTCCATCAGCATCTAGAAGTTCCAACAAGGGATCACAGGAAGGAAAAAGAAAAGCTCTCATAATTCTTTGGAGGACAATTCTTAGAGTGGTTCAGCTTAATATTGTGCAAAGGTACTACCATAGATGCCTCAGTGCAATTGAAATGAAGATGGTATAAATGAGGGGACAGCAACTGGAATATTATTTCAAGGCCTGGGTAGCTCTAATTTGAGGAAGTTTAACTTGCAATGGGTAAACTGAATAATTCTGGCAACTTTTCAATAAAGACATATGCACCTGAGAATCTGAGAACTGAACTCAGATATTCTGAGACTCACTGCAATATTTTGTCCACAAGAAATTTCTCTTTCTCACCAATAATGGAGAATGGAAAATTCTAGTTTTGGATAGGAAAGAAGTTACATGGTAAGACGTCTGAGTGTTCATGGTAAAGTTCATTAACTGTTTCATTAAATTATTTATCAACATTTAACATCTTAATTACATTATAGATAAAGTGTTGAATCCTAAGAGATATTGATGTCCTAGGAAAGACAGAACAGAAAATAATTTCAGAATGTAAATTCATTCCAAAGAAGTCATTTTTATTGGCATTTTTTAAGGCATTTTATGTTTGTGTAAATTTATTTAGTCGTTTCTTTTTTTTCTTTTTTTTTTTTTCAGTTTGAGAATTTGTTGCTCTGATTACTGAAAGTTTCTGACAGTAAAGTCAGGTTTGGTAAAATTATGATTGTTCAGTAATGGACATTACAGTGTAGGCATATAGACCTAAATAGTTTTATTCAGATGAACAGTAATTAACTTGAATGAGAAACTTGTTGATTTAAGGCAGTTAGATATACATTTACTCAATTAGTCCTATGTCAGAGCTTCTAGATAAAATTCCTTGTAGTGTACAAATTAATTCATAACCTTTTTTCTAGAGCCAAATTATTGTGCTAGATTATATGAACCTAATGCCTGATTTTTCTTTACATTTATGAGAGCCTCTTTATACTCTTTCCTCATGCAGCTTGTTCCTAGTTAGCTTAATGATCTCTTTTTTTTTTTTCCACTCCTGACCTCTTGAATCCACTGCTATTTGTAAAACCTTTTCTGTAATCATTATTTATCAAACAGTATTTAGTAACCATTTTTCATTGCTTTTATATAAGTGCACACATCGCTGGAAGAAGTGTTTAATGAAATAGAATTCATTCCTGTCTTGAGGGCAGTATAAAGAGATAACTTTCACAAGAATGTATTTCATTTTGAAAAAAAAAAAAAAGGCTTAATAGCCTATCTAAACCCACAAAAATAACAAGTAATAAAATGCTCTTCTACTTGTTATAGTCCTTAGTTCTTTAATCTGTTAGCTCTTGTGTTGTTTTTATTTAGAAGTCAGAGTAGACCAGAAACAAATATCTCTAAGTCAAAAATAATTCTAGAGTTGGTTAAAAAGCTGGTGTTCCAGCTATTTCATTTGTAGAGGAATGGAACTGCTAAATTCTACAGCAGTATATGGTATGCCTGCATTTCATCTCCTGGTTTTAGTACAGGGCCAGTGTCAGTGGTAGGTTTGTCTCAACTCTCCTTCATAGAAAACTCCATTAAAGTCTGTGTTTTCAGACAGTGAGTCACCCCTGGCCATGTGAAATGAAAATCTTCATTCTTTCTTTTGAAAGTTGACCTGTCCAAGTTGTGGCAGATGAACCACACTCCCTCCTAGCTTGTATAACTTTCTGTCCATTTTTGTCATACTTCAGTACACACTGCACCTGTGTTTCTCTGTTGTACTTCCTAATCCAGCATATGCTGAATGCAACAGAATCACAACCGGGACTTAAACTGTGAAAAATACGCAGGGAGTGGTAATGTCAAATTTTCCATTCCACAGCAATGGGAAAAGGCTGAATACAAATATTAGAGTATGAAGCACCTGTTAACAGCTGCTGCTCTGGCTTGAGTCTGCAGCCTCCCTGCAGATGAATCACTGTTTTGTGTTCCTTGGTGCCCATCAACTTGCTGCAATAAGCTGTACTTCAGGCATTGTGCGTGTTTACACTGAAAAAGAAATATTTCAACACCTGCATGTTAGAAATATAGAGACATATTCATCTTAGTTTAGTGATGTGATTGCTTTTTTTAACACCTATAGTTATGTTTCAAGGAGATGAATTAGAAGTACCTTTCAGAAGTACAACCAACTCACATACTTGTCTTGCTTTTATTTGCTGTCATTGTAAAGACAAGCATTGCTTCCATCAAGTGATCCACCTGCCTGAGTATAATACTCTGTGTAGCTAAAATTTCTCCTCTAAGTGATTGTCCATAGGTATGTTCACAGGGTGAAGGCTTACATGGTCAGTGGTGGGGAAGACTTTGTCCTACCCATCCGTGGTAGTGGCGTCCCCCACTCCCTTCTCCTCACTCGCTGTGCCCCCTGAGTACTTGCATCGCATTAGTTCCTCTCAGTCACTAGCTTGAATTTTACTTGTAATTTACGGCAGTGCTCAAACCTTTCTGTAGTGTAGTTTAATTCTTCTTGTAGTTGTTTCTATTTTTATTCTTTAGCATTCAAATTTAATTCCTGTTTCTAGGACTCTCTCTTTTTACTTATATGTCTTCTACAGCTATGCCATCTGTCTTAATGTAATTTTTCACCTGAGGCATCAAGCTTGGTTAAAGAAAAATGCTTGGAGAAACTTCAAAACTTCATCTTTGGCAAATCTCTATACTAGAAATTTGAGTTCAAGTGCTTAGATTTTTACTCTGGCTGCACAGCCATCAAAGAACTCATTCAACTTGTGATCGGAAATCCAATCTCAAACCTCTCCTATGCAATGCAGTGCACAGGTCCTCTAAACATGAAGGGTCCTGACAAGTTCCAGGATACTTCTGCCCCCCATTTGATAATCCAGCTTGCACTGGCAGCATATATAGACCAATCTTGGAGTTCAAGGGGAAAAGCAAAAAGAATCAACAACTCCACAGCCCAAACTAGTATGGACTACAAAGCTGCATGCAGGGTTGGCATCTAGTCACTATTTCAATTCAGTGAGTTTCCTCCTTCCTTTCTGCTGGGTGATCTACCAGCTTTACCAGATGAACAGCTTCACTTGTTTGTGCAAGGAATTTTTCCATTCCCAGGCTCTGCAGAATGGCCTTCTGGACCACATCTTTGCTTGCTGTTACTAATTTCTTTCTTTTAAGTCAATATTTTTATTTATTTATTTATTTTTCCCTGGGTTTATTAGTTCTTTTCCAAAGAGTATTTTGTAGGGAGACACAATCTCCTTTTATATGACTTCTCAGCGCCAGCTCTGCTGGATCCTATATTTTCTTTGCATCCTTGACCTTCCTGAGCTTTCCAGACCTTGGGAGGATCATAGTTCTACAGCTAAGGTCTACTAGACTTGGTGAAAGCTGTGGAAATAAGTACTCACTGAATGCTTATACATGGTTCAGCTGGTCTATATCAAGCATTGGAGCAGGCTGCCCGGGTAGGTGGTGGAGTCCTCATCCCAGGAGATATTAAAGAGATGTGTGAATGTGGCAATAAAGGGATGCGCTTTAGTGATGGGACTTGGTAGGTGAGGTTGATGGTTGGACTGATGACCTGGAATGTCTTTTCCAACTTAGATGATTCTGTGATTCTGTATTTATACACCTTTTGCTGAATCTTCTCCAAACATTCAGAGGATCATTTTTATTTGCATAGGTAAGTTGCTGTAGCCTCACAGTTACAACAACTTTTTTTCTTAATTTTCTTTGGCAATACCTATGTCCCCAGTGCAAATGAAAACACAGAAGAATACCTTTGAATCTTTACTTGTCACAAGATTTCTTAAACTCATATGTTGATGATATCCTACAGGAAAAGCTAAGCCAATAAAGGTGTCGTGAAGCACTATGAGAAGGAAAGCTGTATAAACACATACATGAAGATAAAATTATTACAAGGCACTATATCTCTAATACTCACTACCACAGAAATATTTAGTGTTGTAATGAAGTATTAGAAATATGTCCTGGGCAGCTACCAAAAGATTACTTGGCAATGAAGAGGCAAAAAGAAAGGCAGTTAAAATTGCGTTCTCTTTCAAGCAGTTATAAAATTAGGTCTTCTGAATGTTCAACTGTGGAAACATTTTATTAGTATATTTCTCTACAAAGGATATGAGATTAATCTTAGGAGACACACAAAAGCTATATGGATGCACGTGATATGTTTGGAAAAATAATGACCAGAAAGTGAAGTTGTATGGGTTATATTCCTGATTTTGGAATAACTGCCGTTTGTTTTCCCATTGAATTCCCAGGGTTTCAATGCAATGACTTACAGAAGGAAAAGTTTTCCATGGAACCTGAGGAAATATATCAGATTTTGGTTTGGAATTTCTCTTAGGCTCTGCCTATCAGATTTTAAAATAGGAATAACTTTTTTCCTTATTTATGTCAAGACAGAACACATTTTTTTTAGTAGTAAATTCTTGCAGAAATACTGTTTTTATGCAATACTACATTGAAAGGTGCATGTTGTTTGGGTGGTACTATACATTATGAAAAGATTCATATGTGGGTTTTAAGTATTTATTTATTTACTTCACAGGTCATACTAGCTCTAAAGAAGAACATCTAGATCTTTTGGTATTGTAGCACACAATCGGTGAACCAGACTTGCTTGTCTTGCCTTACCAACAGAAATTTTAATCAGTTTTCACATGCACATTGTCTTTATATAACTTGAGGATGACACAAACACCAACACGTGGAACCAAGTAAAGAAACCTTATGAGCTACCTAGTGTGAATTATGTTTAGAAAAAAAAAAAAAAGAGAGAAATTATGAGAAAGAGAAAGGAGGTGGAAGACAATGACAACAATCCTGGAAGTCTTTGCACAGAAAGAGGTACCTGTATGCAATCTAGCTGGCAAAAAACAAGAAATGCTAGAGATGGGTCATTGATTCTTCTCTGCAGGGTTGGCTTCTACACATATGTGGACATGAGTGTGAGTTTGTGACCCATGGAAAATGATCTACCTCACACTACAGGTCCAGCTGTGACAGCAGTCACTTACATGCTCCAAGAGTGAGCAGCAGTAAAGAGTTAATATTTCTGTTCTGTAGGTCAGGCTTCTAGTGATATCCTGAAATGTGTTAAACAATATGATAGCCATGAGAGGTAAGTCCTTCAAAATTAGAATGAGATCTAAATTTTTCACTCAAATGGAAATGTTCCATTTTTTTAATTTTATTTTATTTCTATGAAGACTGGAGAATGTACTGGTTTGGGGGAGGGCTCCGATGAAACAAATGGAGTTATTACAGAGTCACAGAATCACAGAATGGGCAGGGTTGGAAGGGACCGCTGAAGATCATCTGGTCCAACCCCCCTGCCAAGCAGGATCACCTAGAGCACGTTGCGCAGGATGGCATCCAGGCGGGCTTTGAATATCTCCAGAGAAGGAGACTCCACAACCTCATATTATAAAGCATAATATTAAAAATATTATGCTTTGCTTTTGGGTCAAATCTTCCTGGAAGACATATTTTACTTTATTAATAATCTAGTATTAGAAAAATAGATCCAGTTCTTAATAAGGGTCTTAGGACAGATTCATTGTTCACTGTATTTCAGCTAAAATGTTAAGCCTTGTGTGTTTTTATAGATTTTATAGCTCCTAGTTAAAGATACATATGCCACTCCCTTCAACCATAAGTGAGAAAAATGAACAGTATAAAAAGTGCTGTACAGCTATAAATCCTCAAGTAACTGACATTTTACACTTCCAAAAAGAAAGAAGAGGGCCACTTTCAGCTCACAGGTCTGCAAACTAAACCGAGAAACTGTCAGAGACTATTGTGCACCGAAGCACCAAGGGGAGGACTTACAAAGACAACACTCATCTGTACAGAGTGCTGCACTTCAATCACCTTTCAGAGCAGATCAAATACAGTCTGAGTTTAGCTCCTGATTCAGTCTCCTCCCCTGGGAGAGATAGATCCAGTTCTTACACTTGCACTTTCAGGTGAACGAACTTGAGGAATTAATAGGTCGTTACATTTTCTTTTCTAGGTGGAAGGCTTGCACTTCAGCTTGGCAAGCTTGCGTGCTGAACAATTGCAAGTAAAGAGCTAGTCGGAAACTTTTAGGTATGTAGTTCTGACCATTTCAGGAAAGCTTTTCCTTAGAGGCATCAAATCTCTGTTTTTATATGTTGTTCCTAAATTCTCATACACCTCACTGGAAAGGGGCATACAAATTATGCAGTCATAAACCCACATATATTTGGCTGAAAATAATTATTCACAGCATATTAATGGCCATTAGAGTCATTTGGTCCATGAAACATTTTTAGGGTTCAATAATTTTTTGTATCTGTCATGCTTACTGTCCCAAAATTGTAAATAACTAATCTTCATTGCATGATCTCCTTTCAAATAAGAATTTAACATTTGGTTTGTCTTTGGAAATTATTAAACTGTAATGAAATGGTACATGTGCTAAGGCTGGCCTTTTATTTCTGGTGATATGTACAAATCATTTCAACTTCATCTTATGCTTTTTGATTAAAAGAAGCAGTTTACTACTACACTAATGGATATCATTTATTTCATCTGCTGGAAGCAAAGACATTAGCCATCCTTCAGGTGGAATATGTGGAATATGCCCTCATTTTGTTGCTACAATTCCACAATTGCATCACGTTAGGAAATTGAAGAAATACTCTCAAAAGGAACAAAACCAACCAAAAACTCCACTCCACAAATAAAAAGTACGGTTTGGTAGGCATTTAGGACTTTAGTCTTAAGACACTCATTGTTTCGCTCCTACCTGTTCCAAGGGTGTTTGTCCAAGGAGAATGTCTGGCCACCCCTGGAAGCACCTGGTTTCCATTCTTTATTCTTAAAGTAACTATTTAAAGTCTGGAAGTGATGTTGTTCTCATTTTACAGTGAAAAACTGGGGTTCAGGGAGAGCAAGTGATTAACTGAAGTAACAGATTCTGTTGCAAAACAAGGGCTTGAACTCTACTGTAAAAGATCTGAACTCTACATACTGGATTAACCTTAAAATAACTCACTTGTCTCTAACTAAGATAAATAAATTATCATACTACTGCCAACAGGTACCACCATCTGAAAGAAAGCTAACAGTTGTGGAATAAGATGCATTGCTGAATGATTATGATTAACTTTATACATGTACTGCTTTATGTGTATAGGTAGATATTTATTAAGTAGTGTTTTTTAACACATCACAAAATCCTTGCTCTGAAAGAGTTTCAGGTTTCATGGTCTATCTCCCTGATCTGAAGCAGAGTTAACTGCACTTATGTTATCTCTAAATAAACATTCACATCAGGCTGTGCAAATTCCACAGCATTTCCAGTAACCTGTTCCAGTGCTTTACTACCTTTACACTACAAAGGTTTTCCTGGTATCTAACCTGAACCTTCCTCACTGTCTTTTAAGATTCTCTTATTTATTGTGATCATGAAGAATATTTTATTTTATCTCTTGCTACAAATTTTTCTGTAGTGGTTTGTACACTATTAACTGCCCATGATCTCCTTCTAAACTCTTTTTCTTTAGGCTAGACAACCCAAATTCAATCTTTAACACCTACACACCTAATCATTCCTGCTGATCTTTTTGCTTGTTTTTTTTTTTTTTTTTTTTTCCCCCCCATCCTACTTGAAATATTCAACACAAAATACTCCAGGTGAGATCTCATTGGAGACAGGTAAAGAGGAAGGACCTCACACACTGATGAAAAGAAACTGCTTTATATAGAAAACTATCTGTTTATCTGTCTAAACAGTTATCTTTTTTTTTTTTCCTGCCTAGTATTTTCACTGTTTTGAAAACCAGCCTATAAATGCTGGTGCTTGACAGAAAACTGACAATTTGAGGGAGAAAGGAGTTTGTGAGAAGAAAAGTCTCTAGCGTATCGTTTCCTTACAAGGCTGGGTGGGTCCTGCTCACATTTTTATTGGCATTTAAGCTAGTGTTTGCACAAACACATCTTTGTTTCCAAGGCTTCAAGCAATTTGAAATTAGCATCTGTGACTGCTAGCTCTGGAAGGTAACCAAGAAAATCGTTCTTTTTAAAACTCTAATAATGAAATGGAACCTAGAGTACTGGGAATATTTTATACCTGTTAAATGCTGTGTTATTTATCTTATTGGCCACTATAAACTACTTTTGTTATCCTTCTCACTGTTGCAAAGATAAGTGCCTCAGCACAATAATTCATTATGCACTCTCTCTCTACGTATACCTTATACAAATAGACATACATTGCTAAGGCAAGACAATTTGGGAACAGTTGCCCATTTTGTTAGAAAACTGCAGACAGAAGATATCTAAAATCCACTAAACGAAAAGTAAGGTCCAGAAACATCTCTAATCTGGAATCCAGAGGAGCTCAAACACTTGGCTTCTGCAGCCTAATAGTGATCAAATGAGCCAAGGTGGGGCACTGAGTTTCACCAGCCCCTTGAGATTTTTGCGGTTACTGATCTATTGTCGTACTCTTAGTGATGGATGTTCTTTATAGTCTGATTAGAATTGTTTTGCAGAACAATGCCAAGGAAAATACCAAATATGTTGCAACAGCTCTTTGACACTCCGCCAGAAGCTTAAGGTATTGAAAATGGATAGGATGAGCGACAGGCCAGATACTGGAAAACCAAGCTGTCTCCTTGAAGACACAGGAGTGGAGCCAACTCCTTCAGTGATAAGTGAATCAAGTCAACAAGAAGATGGACGCAAGATATAGAAAATGATGAGCAGAAAGTGCAGTGATCAATGTGCTGTAGGACAAAACACCTGAAAGTTCCTCAAGGTATAACTATATATATGCATATCACACATGTTAATAATAAAGGTTGACTGTGCTTTTAAATTCACATAATAAATACTGCAAATATATTTTTATTTTATATCTTTAATATTATAATGATGAACCTGTTCCAGGATTTCATACATTTTCTAGAATCTCTGATGAACCTGTATGCATATAGGAGCTTAAGTGCTTGTAATAAATGCATTATCATCTCCTAATGGGTTCATGTTCAGGCACGTAATCATACAGTTTCTAATTAAGACAAAAAGGAAGTGCTTCAGTTTGCAAAATTTCATCATTTTCTAATTCTTTGAGAAAGAAAATGCTTGGATGGAAACCAGACATTAGTTTGGAGGATGAAACTATGTAAACTGATCAATATCTTGAAAATCTTGTACAGAAATGTGGGACTCATATATGTTGATGACAGTTCTCAAGTGAAAACAAAACAAAACAAAACAAAAAACTTCAAAGGCAAAAACATTTTTTTACATATTCTAGTTTCATGTAAGAAGCCAACCAAATAAGGCTTTTTCTGTCTTAACTTTAGACAATCCCTCTAACTGTGTAAAATTGTTGTTCACATTTATTTTAAAGGAAAAAATACACCAGTACTACCATGATGTATTCCGGATAGCTCTGAGGCTTTTATTCTCTGTTATCTAAAATAGTAAGTTAGAATGTCTATTAACACAGTTTTGATGCAAAAAAAAAAAAAGTCTCTAGAAAAAAAAAGCATTTAGTTATTCAGAAGAATTCCAGATCTAATGTACTTAGTGCTTTTCAAATGGCTCTGGTGTGTGTATTCACAAGAAGTGTACTTATTGAATCACAGAATGGTTTAGGTTGGAAGGGACCTCTGGAGGTCACCTGGTCCAACCCCCCTGCTCGAGCAGGACCGGCTGGAGCTGCTTGCCCAGAACCACATCCAGATGGCTTCTGAAGATGTCCAAGGAGGGAGACTCCACAAAGTCTCTGGGCAACCTGTGCCAGTGCCCTGTCACCTGCACAGTAAAGAAGTGTTTCATGATGTTCTGATGGAGCCTCCCGTGTCTCAGTTTGTGCCCATTGCCTCTTCTCCTGTCACTGGGCACCACAGGAAAGAGCCTGGCTCCATCCTCTTTGCACACCCCCTTCAGGTACTTATAGACATTGATGAGATCCCCCCCTAAGCCTCCTCTTCTCCAGGCTGAACCGTCACAGCTGTCTCAGCCTGTCCCCCTGGGAGAAGTGCTCCAGTCCTTTGATCATCTTCATGGCCCTCCATTGGACTCTTTCCAGTATGTCCAGGTCTCTCTTGTATGGAGTGCCCAGAACTGGACCCAGCACTCCAGGTGTGGCCTCAACAGTGCTGAGTAGAGGGGAAGGCTCACCTCCCTTGGCCTGCTGGTGATACTTTGCCTCATGCAGCCAAGAATATTGTTAGCCTTCTTAGCAGCAAGGGCACATTGCTGGCTCATGTTCAAGTTGGTGTCCACCAGGAATCCCAGGTCCTTTTCTGCAGAGCTGCTTTCCAGCTGGTTGGCCTCTGGCATATACTGGTACCTGGGGTTGTTCTTCCTCATATGCAGGACTTTGTACTTCTCTTTGTTGAACCTCATGAGATTCCTGTCAGCCCACCTCTTCAGCCTATTAAGGGTGCTCTGGACGACAGCATGGCCCTTGGTGAATCAGCCGCTCCCCCCAGATTTTTGTCATCTGCTAATTTACTGAGGGTGCACTCTCCCCTATTGTCCAGATTGTTAACAAAGATGTTAAACAGGACAGGACCCAGTAGTGACCCCTAGGTTACTCCACTTGTTACTGGCCTCCAACTAGACTTTGCACCACTGACCACTACCCTCTGGGTCTGACCATTCAGCCAGCTTTCAATCCACCTCACTGTCTGCTCACCCAGCCCATACTTCATGGGGATCTTATGAGGAGCAGTGTCAAAGGCCTTATTGAAGTCCGGGAAGACCCTATCCACTGCTCTCCCCTCATCCATCAGGCTGGTGATGCCCAAAAGTTATTTGCATCCAAGATACTGCAACCACAAATGACATATCAAAATTCTTTCCAGCAGTGCTTCTTTTAATATCAAGTCATCCTTATCGTTGTCGCTGTGTGGAATCTGCACTGAATTTGCCTTCTGGATTAGCACTTTCATATCAACATAATTTTCAGCAAATAAGGAATACACATATATTTAAAATATGATGTTTAGCTATTCAGTGAGCTTTTCGTTTTCCATACTACAGCACCATGACACCTGCTAACAACTAAGCAGAAAAAGGAAAAGACTGTTCATGTCAATTATAATAAGAAAAATGCTTAAAATCAAGACAAATATTTGACAACTGAGGAATTTTGTTATGAAAAACTGCATACTTTGTTTGAGTACTGTCTATGGGAACAGCACAGAAAAGTGAGCAGTTCTGTAACAAAATGTCATCATTACAGGAGCTAATTAATATTTTGTTGAAATATATTGTCTTCATTTTGTTTGTGATAATGCTTTGTCCCTGGGGATCTCAAAATACCTTACAGAAACTAATTGACTGTTTACAAAGAAAGTGAAAGTAGAATCCTGGGCCACATTGTACCTACAGTTTAATTCCAGTCTGTTAGATGAAAATGTCAAGATATCAATTTTTGACTCTCTGTCTCCCTCTTTAGATAGTGGACAAAACTCACTATGGCTTTTAAGGAAGAATCGTTTCAAGTAAAGTAAGCATTGCAGTAAATTACAAGGTGATAGGTTAATCTCTTGCACCACCAAAATCCGTTTGCTTTTCCTGATGTCTTATTTGGAACTTATGCCAGCACATTCAAGATTAAGCAGAGAAGATTTTCTGCTGGGTCAAAGCCTTAGAGGTTATTGTGTCAGGAAAGGTCTCACTGTTTTGCTATCTCCTTCATTTCTTATTTCTTGCTGTTTTTGATAGCACCTTCTAAATGAGTAAATATCTCACTTCAGGGAGCAGGGTATATGACCTGAAATGTACTAGGCTTTTCCAAACTGAAAATGTTCAAGTGCAAAAGGAGAAACATTTTATTTCAAATGTATTATCTCAGCTTTTATCAAAGTGTAAAAACACAATCAAAGGTTGATATTTACCATTTACTGCCCATTTCATCAGCGATCAGTTTGATGCCATAGTATAGGTCTCCAGCAACAGGACTAGACTCTCTAAGGAGTTACATAACTCTAGCAGCGTGATGGCAGAACTTTTCAGTCCACAGAACCAAAATATTAGCTCAGATGAAGTGAGAGAGAAAATGCAACTTCAATATATCTTCATTCCCTCCAGCCTCTTTATGGTAGTAGGAACACGCTTAACTTTCTGATTTGAGCATCATCTTGACCTCTGGAGCTTAGCAACTACTAAGAGTTCTTCAAGAGTTACTACAGTAGCTAGACATGGTTAGGGTATGAGAACACCTGAGGCACATATGTCCATAGCAGGCACTGCATGATGCAGCCTTTGGATAATTGGAAGTGTTTTCAGGGATCTGTACAACATACGCCTTTTCTAACAACGTTTCCACAAGCAGATTTTTTCCTATTTCCATTCTCTGCACACAGCCAACAGAAACATGATCCTCTCTCAAAGTAAAGAAATGCTCTGCTATGGGAACAGAGTTAGTAAAGATGTTGCTTCTTTTTTTTTTTATTATTGTGGCTTGTGGCATTTCTGAGTTTTCTTAAAGATTTCTACTGTGGGAAACTGCCAGGAGAATTGAGTAGCAAAGAGAAGGGGAGAAATCTTCCTAATCACAAATCCTTAGCGAGCTGGAACAACTCTTGAGAAGGATTTTACAATTTCTGGCACATTTCAAATACTGTAGATCTGACATAGCTTGACACCATAACATCATGGTGATTTGCTGCCCTAACGGTAGAAAAAAATGGTGAAGACTTTGGTTTTGACCAAATTAGATCTGCTTAATAATGTTCACTATTTTACTGCCATGCTTACCTCTGATATACCAACTTCTGTGTAGCTGCAATGAATTGTCATATTGAACGTTCAACTGAATGTTTTCTCTGGCACCAATTAAAACAAAACAAAATAAAAACAACAATAAAAATTACTCATCAGAAATAAAACAGCTTCTCTCCTTTTAGTAATTTTTTTTTTCCAATTTCCTCAAATGCAGATTTTTTAACCGAAGTCCTACTGAACTGAAGATCAATATAGCTAATAATCCACCTCAGAACAGTGAATACTTTAAGGTTCTGCATCTTGCTAACCACTGGGATTTAAAGTATCTTATTCCAATAAAGCCAGGTTCATAAATATATTACATATGCAAAACCTATTTCTGGTGTCCTGTCTTAGCAAAGGTGGTAATATAGAGATATTGACAGGACAGCTGACTTTCCATGGTGAGGAAATGGTGGAGGTAAATGACTGGGATAGCAAATATGAAAATATATCACCTCAGATAATTTGGCTTTATTATTACTATTTAAGCGATTGTTATTATTTATGTTCCCAGATAGAAGTAACATAGTAACGTAGATCAATAAAATTAATAAAATGAAGGTACAAATTACATTTACTTTAAACTCTTCTCTATTTTTTATAGATGATTCAGCTTGGCCAAGGAAGATAAATGGGTCTGGTGGTTTTTTTTTTTTTTTCCTTTCT
>VXAL01015730.1:16806-42834 GCA_013399475.1 Chauna torquata
TTTTTTTTTTTTTTTTTTGATAGCAAATATTGTGGAGGTATAATATAGAGAATGCATTGGATATTCTTATGGGATCACCCGAAACTTGTACAGTCACCACCTGTATATATTATTAAACACAAGACTCAATGCTGTAAAATATGTCTTAGCACATAAACATGTTTTCTGTTTCCGACATGTGTACCATACATGTAAGTACAAATAAATAAGCATCAGTGCTTTGTGCAGAGAGGAAGCTCTGCTGTGACCTGGGAGCACAGGGTGCTATAGCAGCCCCTTCTGTGTGACAGTGTGCCTTGGTCATCCAAGTGCATGGGTAGAGATACAGCTTACCTGAAAACAGCAGGCCAAAGAGTGGAAAGGTAACATGCTGGGAGGGAGTGTGACAGTCTCCTGAGAAATGAGAAGCTCCGGAGACCAGCAGTCCCACCAGATCCCCAAGAAAAGAGAAACTTGGGACACCAAGGGCCACACAAAAGTGTGGACACCAGCACATATGGGCACCAGCAAGGGGTTCCACAACTCAGACCTCACGTGGGGAAGCAGTGACTGGTCTATGTTTAAAAAAAACAACAACAAAAAAGAGACTGCAGGGTTGTATGCGTGCTTGGTGAGACCAGGGACTCTTGGGGACTTTCTGAACCTACCCAGATGCCACTGGCATATCAGGATATTCTGTGTCTGGACACAGCTATGGTGAGGAAATTTACTGCACAGACAGTTATTTGCTGTTAACAATAACAGCTTTATTCTATTAACAGTTACAGCTTAATTAATAGAAGGTGTTCTAATTGATATTGGTTGTGATCTTTGCCTCTCCCTAACACGATCCCATACTAGGGAAAAGAAAACCTAGTGCCACGGTATATAGGGGAAGGCAATACAGAAGAAATCTTGGATTTTAACTAGGGTGAGGATACTAAAATGTGTAGTTAGTCCTCAAGTGTTACACAGAATTCCTTCCTACGAAAGCTAAAACTGATTTTGCTGTCATTTCTATGTGACCGAGATTTTACTTTATGCATCCTTCTGCTATATACAATTCTTTATTTTAAAAAGATATAACTTAGATATTCAAAATGTTGTTCATGAATCTTCTTAGTTTTGATCTGCTCAGAAAAAAAAAAAAAAGGAAGACAATATCACTATGCTTTTGGAAAGATGGGATTGATATGGTGTGTGTGTGAGGATAGGAAGAACAAAAAGGGGAGTAGAGATTGTTTGCTAGTTACTTCAAGGAATCAAGTGTGAGAGTTATTTAACAGTTTTGTGTTATTTGGAGAGTGACACAGAAATATTCTATTCTAGGCTGAGAGGAGCTACTTGAACCATAGTTGAGAATAATTATCTGAGATTAACAATGTTTAAAGTTGAGAATAATTATCTGAGATTATCAATGTTTAAAAAAATCGTCATATGACAAAGAACACAAAATAACACTTTATTCCTTGCAGCTTGTGTCTGAGGTTAGGGGTTAAAAATTAGCAATTTAAATCAACAGAACATCATACTGGTGCCTCTGTTTAAATGTAATAATGGCTAATTAAAAAAAAAAAAAANGACCGAGATTTTACTTTATGCATCCTTCTGCTATATACAATTCTTTATTTTAAAAAGATATAACTTAGATATTCAAAATGTTGTTCATGAATCTTCTTAGTTTTGATCTGCTCAGAAAAAAAAAAAAAAGGAAGACAATATCACTATGCTTTTGGAAAGATGGGATTGATATGGTGTGTGTGTGAGGATAGGAAGAACAAAAAGGGGAGTAGAGATTGTTTGCTAGTTACTTCAAGGAATCAAGTGTGAGAGTTATTTAACAGTTTTGTGTTATTTGGAGAGTGACACAGAAATATTCTATTCTAGGCTGAGAGGAGCTACTTGAACCATAGTTGAGAATAATTATCTGAGATTAACAATGTTTAAAGTTGAGAATAATTATCTGAGATTATCAATGTTTAAAAAAATCGTCATATGACAAAGAACACAAAATAACACTTTATTCCTTGCAGCTTGTGTCTGAGGTTAGGGGTTAAAAATTAGCAATTTAAATCAACAGAACATCATACTGGTGCCTCTGTTTAAATGTAATAATGGCTAATTAAAAAAAAAAAAAACTGGGTTTATTGATGAAATACAATAAAGGAATAAAATATATGCAAAATTCCAAACTTTACTCAAACTTTTTATCCAAGGTTTTGAAAAGTCTTTAGACACTTTTTCCCTGTTGTCTTCTTGTCCTTACAGGACAAGAAAGTCCACTCATCCTGAAGATCAACCTGGTTTATGAAGCATTTTAATAATAACAATCAGATCCAATACCCCTCCAAACCAGTGGAAAGATTACCCTAGTTTACTATGTTACCCTCAGATATGGAAACAAGAAGATGTTAAGAGCTGCATGAAGTCATGGTGATATTGTGTTATAATTCACATTCTCAAAGGACTGGTGTTTGCTTTCTGATGGAGCGGTTACACAGATGTCAGGAGAACACAGGAAGCCCGGCTGGAATTGCTGGGAGCAGGACAGAGTGAACACAACAGCAAGAAGTCTGGGTTTTGGTTGATAAGTTCCAGGAGAGAATAGTCTGAAGCTGACAGATTGCTTTAGATTTGTGGAACCCAAATTTTTGTGGTAAGTGGGCCACGGCGAGCTGTCAAAACTCATCACCCACTCAGTATGTACCCTCACCTTCAATTCAGAGTAAAGCACTGCAGTAGGGATGTTGTTCCAGGAACCAGCTACGCCTGTCTTATGCTCTTCAGCCTCTTGAGACACTAGAAATTTGCAGACCACAGTTTGCTTCCATGACTTAATATGACGTGGATACAGACATCTGAGAAACTGCCATACCTCTGCCATACCTGAGGGCTGCTGACAGAAACTGCCAACCAACCTCTGAGGCTGAACTTCCCTTCTTTTGCTCAGATGGTGTCACAAAAAAGATAGAAAAGGGCATGCTTCCTTAACCAGGAACCATTACATTTGATAAGCAAGCCCTGGTAAATGAGTAACCAGGCAAGCTCGAACCTTCCCATCCCAGGAGTGAAAAGGTATGGTGTGTTTTAAATCTTTGCTTTGGGTTTTCCCTCTCACCCTGAAGCCCTCTGGTAGCTGCACTTTGTCACTCTCCACAGCTAACCGGTGAAGTCCTGCCCCGGCTTTTACCAGCTGCAGTGGGACAGGCTGAAGGGCTGACTGCAGAAAGGGATGGTTTTGGTGATGAACGAAAACGTGACTGTAGGAAAGGAGTGCATGGCATTGCTCATCTTTTCTTCTACCCTTTATGACTATTCGTGGCTGTAGCCATTACTTTTTATCTATGTCCAGCTCTTTCTGTGGCTTTTGGAAAAAAACAGCTTATTAGCAATTAGCCTAGGACACAATGGGAATGTGTCCTAATTTACTCACAAAGGGTTGGGTGAAGATATTCACAATCTGAAGCTAATGAGGAAGACAGGATGGGAGGCAGAAAGCTGTTTTTCTGTGTAGCACCACTATGAACCTGATAGAGCTATGGACTACATAGATGGTGCAGTAGTGATTATTTTGCATTTCTTTGCTTTATTTTTGTTTTTTGACTGATTTGAAAGCATAACAATTATCATATTTTGTCTAACCAACCTATCTAATTCCTGGCTGCAGAGGAAGCTCACAGGAGAGTGTAGGAGCATGATAAATGCTATCATTTGAGTAATTTTTTTCCTTGCCATATCTGCTTGTATTTCAATAATCAGTAGTTAAGGCCTTCTTACTGGAAGTTTCAAGCAGACTCTCATGTTCAATTTGTAAGTCAGATATTTAGAGAATAAGTAATAAAGCATTTGTTACATGCAGTGATAACCACATTTGACCAACAAATGCAGTCCCACCATGTGAGGCTGCTTTGTGACAGCTACCTCCAAGAGTTTGTAAAGATTTGTTGTAAACGGAGCAGGACAGGCTCTCCCTTTCTCCCTGCCTGAGAAAGGAGGGCATGTTTTGTTTTTCCCTCTCTCTTATGGCCTACTAAATAACTATATTTTCTCTCTTTTTCTTCTCTTTAAAGATAACAACCAAGATGATAAATCCGCAATAATAATTTTCCTGTCGTCTTTTACCTCCAATCATTTTTCCCTCACCTTGCTTGTTGCTGTGATTTTTATACGCTGGGACCTATCATGTATCCAGCATATGTATCTTGTATATTTGTTGTATTTTTTGATGGAGGCTCTGAGGAGGCCAAGAGCTGGATTCTTTTCTACTTACAAAGCAAGGATGAAAGCAACCTACCCTTATAATTTGCCTGCTGAATGGGAGTCGGAAGGTTGAAATATTGCTTACTAAGCACAAGAATTATTATTTTGCCAACAAGCATGCCTAAATTAAGTAGAGAAAGAGCATAAAGTGAAGCTTAAAATGTTTATTTTGTCTTTGGAGAAGAGGTGAAAGCTGCATAATTTTTCATTATTATCATTTGCTCCCCTGGAGGTAAGGTTAGGTCAGCACTTGCAGTTTAAACTCCTGTTTCCAGAGGTTAACAACTCAGCTGTAAGGCTTCAGTCTCAGTTGAACATTTGGCAGCGTTGCTGCCTTGAAATAATACCTCTGGTACGTATATATATAATACCTTCTCCCAAAGGGTCTCAGAGCACTTTAACACACTGAACTGTGTAACGGCTTGTTTCATCCACCATAAAAAGGCAGCTACTTTTGAGGCGGAATCTAGTCTTACAATGCAGATATCTATATAACAGTTTAGATGAGGAAGAAATTATTATTTTAAACTGGAACTACAAGAGGAATTAATATATTTACATATCTGCAAAAATTAGAACATTTCAGTTTGCCTGGTATTTTAAGTGTGTAATGTTTTCACTTTCTCTAGATATTCTTTTATAGCCGTAGCAATAGTACAGGAATGACAAGATTAATATGGAGATCACATTAAAAGGACAGTTTTTTTTTTCTTTCAATTCTTCTAATCATTCTTGCTTGCAAAACCTTTTCAAGAAGCTTTCTATTCAATGACATTATAATCTGAGTTATCTAAGTGTTCCTTGAGTGCAACAAAATGATTTTCAAAGTAAAATAAAATTTAAATCTCAGATTTAGCTAGTAAACATTAAACATAGCTATAATTAGCTCAGTTGCTTTTGTATTTCCTACTAAAGAATCAACATTTTGGTACTGACAAGTGGAAAGAGGATTATTTGTCAGTTTGCTACCTCAGCAGGATGAAGTAATAACAATGTTATTGTCAAAAGCTTTTCAAGACAGATAGCTGTGGTCAAAATATGCAAATCTATGAAGTTAGGTACTGGTTTGATATTTAGCTTCTAAAATAAAAATCAGATGATTTGCAAACATGCTGACCATAAAGAATGAATAAGGGAGCTTGAGTTATTCAGTGACGGACTGGAATGAACATAGGTACCTACACAGAAAAATCCTTCAGAAAGTGCTGTAGAGTTACACATCAGGAAATCAGACACTAGATGATTACATGTGAATTTAGGTGGTTCGTATAGTCAGCCAGGTTTAAAAGTGCATTCTTTGCTTTATTCTTCAGGAAAAAACCCTTAAATGATTAACTTGAATGAAAAAGTTTGCATGGACAAACTAAGCACTCAGGTACCTATCTATCTGTCCCCTTGCAGTAGCATCTAGGGCTGTATCTGTACCACTTAATAACACAGCGTCAGGGCTTGGCACTTGTTTGTAATCAAGTGGGAAATTTAATTATTAACATGCAGTTTTGGCCTTTGCCAGAGGAATAGCACACATCAGGGACAGTGCCCAAGAGACAGTTTGGACATAGACATCCTGTTCTGGGAACAGAAGAGGAGAAATTGGGTTTGTGAATGTTATCGGTCCAAAGAGAGTTCTGAGGAAAAAGTAGGAAACATTAAGTATAAGTGGGGAAGCCCTAGAGAATCCCAGAGCTTTTTAGCACATCAGTGGGTGGACAAGATTGCTATATCGGGTGCTTAAACTCAGCCTACATCTTGCTTTAGGGCTCTAAGTCAAAACAGATTTAATATTGGAACATAGCATGTCTAAACGCATGTTATAAGTAGTGGCAAGTGAGCTCTGAATTGAAGCAGAACCTCAGCACCAACCATGCATTAATCTGCTTGCTGCCACTAATCAATTTGTGCCAGCACGCTCCTAGTGTGAGCGGAATGATTTTGAATCCGGCCATGGCATACTATTTACAGGTACCTAGGGGCTGTTTCTGATCCTGTTTCTAGTGGAATAAATTCCAAATAAGGCCAACGAATTTCTTCAAATCAGAATTAAGCCAATAACATTAAAATACCTGGAATGTTTCTCTGCCAGTTAGGCTAGTTTATGGATACATTGGATCCAAATTGCAGCTTACACCTTGACAGTGTTGAGAAAACAGTAAGGTAACAAACGTAGGTCTATCCATGTAAAGGTGCTTTTGTGACAGTCCATTCAAAGGAGATTTGCACACTTCGTAGCCCCGAAGCTGCTGATTCTGAGTGACAGGTAAATCAGATCTGGCTCTTCTCTTACAGCTTAATCTCTCTTAGCTGGGGAAAAATGTTAAAAGGGCCATACATCAAAGTGAGCTCTAGCTGGCAAAGAGGAAAGACAGGGAAAAAGATGGCCTAAGTTTTTCAAAATGACTGATGATTTTGAATATTTCAATTTTGGGGCTCCGATTTGAGACAGCTTAATGGATCTTGATAATCAGTGTGCAGTTGCTCAGCATATTATGTTCAGATCCCCATAAAGAGTCCAATAAATGCTTCTAAAATCCAGACTCAGGCAGGCAGGATCCAGACAGATAGAATTTTAGTGGAAGGTGAAATATTGCAATGCTTCCGGGCTTTTAGAAAGTGGTCAGAAGTAGCTAAGGTTTTCAGAGTTCTTGCAACAAAAATATTTTACCTTCTTTTTTTTTTTTTTTTTTTTTTTTTCTTTTCCTAAACAGACAGCCAGTTTGAAGCCCTCTAATCCTCTTTGCTTGAAGCTCCTTGGCCTCTGGGAGCATTCAGTGTGGTTTGGTTACCCACACCGTCCAAGCATGGTATGAGCATTATCTGCTCCAGTGACAACTATGAGCTGTTTCTTCCTGGTTGTTTTTTGTTTTGTATAAAATTGCTCTCAGGTGTTCCAGTATGTACGTATAAATCAAGCCTCACTTGCCCGTGGATGGGACAGAAGGCTCCTCCTCCCATGGAGCTCCTGCCAACTTTTACCTGAATCCATTCAATCTAGTTCGTTTGTGCCAGTAGCGCACCCTGCTCTCTACTGCCTCTGTCTCTTCTCCTGGGATTTCCATCAGGCCAGCACATGCCTCCAATGCTTTTCCTTTTCCTTCCCTCCAGCAGCTAAGACTGTGTCCCAGCAGCCCTGCCGTCTAGGGATAAACACCCAGCAGGGACTCTGGCTCCAGGACAGCATGCAGATGCTTGTTCCCATCCTGCCTGCTTGGGCTCAGACCTGTAAGGAGGAACATAACCTCTTAGCTTCCATGTCGTGGCTCTCGCCCTGGTCCAAGAGTCCCTCCTGCCAGCCTGGCATCAGGCAACAATCAATACCCTGCCCATCAGCAGGATTCAGGGAGCATCACCTGCCTGCTCACTACTGAGATCACTGCAAACTGCTGTGGGCTTTCCAAGCTTTAGACTCCCCAGATACTGCACACAGTAAAGTAAGTAAGGTTTTAAAAAGAAAACCATTTTATCTTGCACTTTTGCCTAATAAAAATGCCAGCCTCTCCCCTGTTAAGCGGCCTACTGGAGAACACTCCCAGGCATTGCAGAGGAGCTACACAGCATTTCCGTGTGTTTCTTAAAAAGATACAAACTGATCTTTTCCCACAATTTAAATTCTGTAAGGAAAAAAAGAAAAATAAAATGAAACCCCAAACTCTCTATATTTGGGACATCGTAGGAAATTACAGAACATTCATTTTTAAAATCTTTGTATTTTCTGCCCATGCCCCCTCCAATCTGATTTTGCAGAAAAATCCAAACAAAGCCGTGTCTTGGGGATTTGGGAAATTCTCTCCAGCTCTCCTCGAGGAACTTTCAAAACTTTGTGCAAGGCCTGGCAGTGCACGCACGTAGTGGGTTTACAGTAAAGCTATAAACTCTGGAAGCATTGGGGTAGTTATCATCCCCATAGTGATCCTGCAGGAAACTTTGGAGGGCTCCAGCCCACATCTGCCTGTGCATCAGTGCAAATGTTTGATGACTGAGATCTTGTTGTAAGACATAACTTGTGAGAAACTTTAATTTTTTCAATAAGAATCTCCTTCAGGAAAAAGTTCTGATCCTAAAGCATCAAGTCATTTTTGAAACTTGTGACTAGTGTCAGGGCACAGTGGATGAATAGCATGGAGCGCTCCACATACACACCTCTCATTGAAACCTGCCTCAAGGTTTTGTTTGTTTCTTTGGGGCTTTTTTTGCCAGATTACCCTAAGTGGAGTGCTTCATTGCTTAAGTCCTGATTGAACCACCTTTCGTGGATTACAGAGCATATGAACACTAGGATTAGTTTTTACTGGATCAGGAACGTCCACTGATTCTGTCCTTGATCTGCCCTTTTATTATGAACAATTACGTGTGTCTCTGGAAACAGTATGATTCCATATGGGATACAACGAGTGGGCTTAATGAGGTGCTTTATGGACACAATTCAACATTAACTTCGAATTTCCTGGTTTTTGTTGATTTTTGTCACAACCTTAACGTTTTTCAAACATAGAATCATTACATTAAAAAAAATCTGTATTTTAACCAAGATTTATTATCCCCCAGTGAGATAAACCTTGTTTTCACTTTTAGTAATAACATGATTTATTTTCATGCAGCTGAACAGTAAAAAAAAAAAAAAAGAGAGATCTGAATGAAAAATAGTACTCCCTAACACAGAAAATGTAGACCTTTGTAGGAACTTAGAAGAAATCTCATTCAGCCCCAAGAATGAATATATCAAGCTCCTCATTCTGTCAGGTTTGCAATATACTTTGCTTATTCTTAAATACAACTTAATAAGAAACCACTGGTGTGAGCTGTTCTTTTTAAAATTTTCTGGAAGATCAAGCAGTTAACTTCCCCTCCTGTACATGGCTGCTGGGCAGACTCAGGATCACTGACACTAAGTGGTCAGCTGCCAGGATCTCCTCAGAGGGCTGTTACTATTATATTACCTACTATTTAGTTATCTCTGATCTTTGTGCAAGGCCACCCAGAGGACAAGTGTTTTGCAAGGCATGTGTACCCTGAGAACTACCTGTTGTGCGTGACTGGCTGTCTAACAGATTTTGTCATTTTTTTAATGTTTCAACATTGTCTTCCACCAAGTCTCAGGTGCTCTATCTGAATACAACAAGAGTCAGATCAGAGCTGGGACACTTCATTCACTTGATGGGAAGAAGATATCTCCAACTGCTGACAAAAGGCGAGAGCAGACACACAATCTCCCAGCCAAGGTTATTTGGTATGTGTTCTCCTATACATCTAGATGAAGCAGGTATAAATACATAAACTCACTCACCTCCCTTCAGTCCTAGGGGAGGCAGAGTCCCAGTCTGCAGCTGGAAGCTCCTGTATGCCTTTTGGATAGCAAACTCTTTCCTCTTGCTTACTCTTCTGTTTTCCACATTTATCTTCATGAGTAAACCTGGCAGAGCAGTCACCTTTATCCACATGGAAAGAGACGTCCATTTATCCCTCTATTGCTTGCTTGCTTTAAGGCTTTGGTCAGGCTCCATGTCTTCCATGAAAACTACCTATTCAGCTTTCCCATTTGGAAACAGTTGTGCTATGTGTTCATTCGTTGCCAAACTGCACTTCTGCATATTTTCTTGCACTGCTTGCTGAGTCCCTTGTACTTCTCCGAGAACACGTGCAGAGACACAGAGGATTGAGACTAAAATCTTGCTTCACCTTTGCTTTCTTTAGTCCAAAGTCCAATGTCCAGTGTTGCATATGAATGGCAGGGAGCTTTTCTTTTTCCTTTCGCCTCTTTCTCTCTCCTGTTTGGAGGGGTTTGTTCTCTTAGTGACTTGTTTGGGCTTTGTTCCCTGTTCTAGTGCAGCAATTCCCATTTTGGAACTGAAAATATTATACTTTCAGGACTCCAGCCTCTTGGGATCATGACCTCAAATTTGTGAACTATTTTTCTAGCGTATTGCCAATGAGACCACCTTTTCATACTATCATACCTACTGCCTCTGTGCTGTAACCCATTCCTAATACCACGAGACTCTAAGGGACTTAGAGCATCTTCCACAGCAAAGCTCTGAACTTTCTCAATTTCCTCACCAGTTTTCTGTGCTACAGGTGGTCTCCATGGCTCAGTAACCTGTCAGGCAGAACTGATAGGAAGATGGCAGTGGAATAGACGAGAGCACAATGAGCAGAACAAATATTGGCACAAATCTTTCCTTAGATATTAGTATCATGCACTGTAATTTTTGATGTACAAGATACACTCGTGTATCTGCACGCAATACAGGATATCTCAGATACAAATGACTTTATCCCTTAGACCCATTAAACTGTGATTCTGTTTATCTCTGCAGGATGAAAGTCTGAGTCTACCCACTTAGGTATCTGAGTTTGTTTTCAAGGGAAGTGCAGACATATCAAATATCTAATGGGTGATTAGACCACCTAAGGAAGGCTCGCTCTCTGTCTTGTCCTTAGAAGCCTACCTCTCCTATGACTCTGGAGATGGCTTGAAAAGATGAGATTTTGTAAACTAAAATTAGCTTCCGTGAAAATCCTTGGGGACTAGTCAGCCATTTCCAGCACAGAAGGATGAAGTTCTAGTAAAGAGTATAGATTTACATTATTTAAATATAGATTGCAATTATCTATTGGAAGAATTATATACAAAAAATCACAGCAGAGTTTTAATGGACTGAAAAATACCTTTGTATGTTTTCAAAGAAATCTTCCTGGGATAATTAGATACTTTCTTAAATCAGTCTGAGTCAGGCAACTCAAATTTCTGGTGAGCCAATGAATAGGAGATGACTAATTCTCATACAACAGTGTCACCTAGACACTGTTATGATTAATGTATTGCAAAGCATAAAATAGAAAGCACCTGAATTAAACCATCTGTCTGAGATTATCTTAAGGCAAGGAGGGTGAATGGGGAAGGGAAATGAATATGAATCGCCACCGAGACTTCTCAGCTAACACGGAGAATGAGTCTCTTCGGAGATTTCATGGAACATTTCAGACTGCACACTCTGAATGAATGAAGTAAATAAGGTAGAAGAAAAGCAAATAAAGGATGAAGGAAAACAACACAAGCAAGAAGAGCAGGTCTTTATTGTTGATTCTCTTTTGAGGGTAAACTTGTCCAGCTTTCTCTGTAAAGCATTCTGGCAGATGAATATACTTTCTTTATCTGCACTATACACAGTCTTCTTCACTTGAAAAAGAGAAACAGAATGTTCACTAGCAATGACTTGCACAGCCAACAGCAAAACACATTTAAATTTCTCAAAGATGCAATTGTTTTGATGCTCTATATCTCCAAAGTGTTATTCAGGTCTGATTCCTTAATCTCCCTGCCTCTCCTTGAGGTGCAGTTCCAAGTTATGCAGGGAAATGCCAGCAACAAAAATCCCACTGAAAAGGGCATCTTCTGTTTCCCCTCTCTTCTTCCCTGCCCCAATCCTAGCCATGCAGTCCTCCTGCGTATTTTGTATTGCCCCCAACATTTACCAAGCCTCTGTAAGCCACTTCAACATGCTAAAGCTGCAGAAAGCAAAACTGGGAAGTTGGCTGATTTTATGCCCTGTTAATGAATTAGTGTGATTTACAATGGGATTCGACAAAAACCAGAGCTGATGGAAAAGAGAGGACAGGGCTGCAAACCTGGGGAGAAGAGAGAACGAGATGGTATAGATTCCTGCTTTGGGAAGGAGGAATAGGCAGGGCAGAATGGAACTGTGGAACAGAAGACCTAGAATATCCTTCACCTCAGCACATGACTGAGGTGTCACAGACCACGTCTTTACTTTCAAAAGTAAAATCCATGTAAACACCAAGTAAATTAGTAAAATGTAATCCGTGTAAAGATAGATAAAATGAGTAAAAGTAAAATCCAAGTAAAGAACATATACAGACAAAAGACCTCGTAAAATCCAAGTAAAGACCAAGTTTTTCCTTTGGAAAAATAAAATCTTGCAGCCAAAGCAACCTGCATGTTCTCAGCAAAGACTGACTGTGCCAGAAAGCTTTTGGCTATGCTTGCCAGGAAGAACCAGGAATAGCAAAGAGAGAACTCCCACTTTGCACAAACTGAGCTGTACAGACAACTGCCTAGCAGCAAAATTGGATTTGTTTCTGTCTTCTAGATGACTTCCCCCCTTGATTATTTTGTGATCTCATTCTGATATCTAATGAATACACAGAGCGAAACTGAAGTAACACCACCTACAGTGTCTTTGAACGGTGAGCCTGTGGTTCCCTGGTTGTGCTTTTGTACATCTTCTCCATAAGACAAAACCTGTCATTGCTAGGCAAATGAACCATGAGCCTTATCTATGTTCTTGATTTCTCTTATCCTCTAAAGCCATCTGGCTGCATGTGAAGCGACTACAAGGAAGGTTCCCCTGCCTATGCTATGCTTCTCCACTATGTCCAGGAATAATCTGGGAGTGTGTAAATTGGCATAGGTGAAAAGCACACCAAGGACTGTTCTAAGAACAATCCAGTGTCTGACACTATATAATTTACTCTACAGATGTAGCTCTAATCTATTTCAGGTATTACAATTACCTCAGGTACTTACACATTAATTGTTCTCCAACATGGTAGGCAGTGTGAACTTGCTGAAAGTGCATTCCGCCTTGTTAATAAAGGTAATGGAGATATATGAGAGAATAAAAAATAGAGAAATTAAACAGTGTTGACTACAATACTGACTCCTAAGGAATGCCGCTCATGACCAACTGCCAGATAAACTTCAAACCACTGATCACTATGCTTTGAACCCATGTTAATTTCACAATGCTAGATTTGATTTGAAATAGTTTATTTTCTTTGTCCCTGATTTTTAAAATTCTTTCAGCTTTAAATAAACTCAACTAATTTCATTTGAATTCAAGGAACAGCAATTGTGTTAAAACTCCTTTAAGGGTCAATAATGTGATAAGGAATATGAGTAAATTTATAATGTTCTTGACTAAAGTGCTACCAGTAGTCAGATAACTTTCTCAAGTTTAATATACTAAAAAAAATTGGACATGATCAACTAGTATTTAGAATTTAAATCCAATATGAAATTCAAAGATTGTAAGAACATTTTGTAACTTTTTTTCCCAGATCTGGAAAATTAATTTCCCAATTTCTTTTTGCAATTTTATGAAAGCTAAACTATCAAAATAATAAAAAATATAAAGCAATATCATAAAACCCACTAATAGTATACATGTGTTCTGTAAACTGACATAATCTGTTTGAATAATTTCAATTACAGTATATTAAAAGTTGTTATTAAATTGTTTTAAAGTTATAAATTCAATACATTTTAGTTTCCTAGGAAGACTTTATTCTCAATCAAAGCAAAGTTTTAAAAAGTAATATCGTTCTGTAAGAATATTTCCAAGAATGTCTACATATCATCTCTGTGGAAGAAATGCTACAGATTACCCAAACGGATGGTGGGTTAAACCATGGATAACAGGTTGGACTAGATGACCTCTAGAAGTTCTTTCCAAATTAAATTATTCTATGATTCTATGATTTAAACAAATGTATGTGATTGTGCTGAACAAAACAGATGTGAATGTGATAAACAAGTTCTGGGGTCATGCAATTCTTAAGAAGTCATAAAGCACAAACTGTGACTCGTAGATGTGTGAAATATAATTGAAGGCACCATAAACATTTAATGATTGTTTTCACTGACTTCTCAAAAGATGTTTGCTTTATTAATTTAAATACTTGGGTTGTCAAAAAAAAAATAATCTGAATTTAAGATTGCCCACAGAATAAAAGTTGAACTTGTTTAATTATTATTAAAATTGTTTTACGTCAGTGACAGAAAAGGTCAAAGTATATAGAATCACAACAGAAAAAAAAGTTGATTACTTTGTCCTGAGAGAAAGCAAAGCAATTATAAATTCTTCTCCTTACAGGTAGTTCTGTCCCATCCTATTTCTCCTTCTAACCACACTTCAGTTCAGCTAGGAAAATGCATTTCACCTTGACCCTTTCTTCCCAGCCATGTTGAAAAATTTATCCCAATTAAGTCAGTACTGTATCTGGCTTCTAAAAATGGCATAAGATAATATTGAAACCATGTCACCAAGACATTACTTCATTTTAACAGTCTTCCCGATATATCAGCTTTTCACTAATTCTTTTTTTCTTGTATCTGTCTGAACTAAAATATTATTTACATTCAAGTCCCTCCGAAATACTCATCTGGATCAATAACTTTCTCTGGAACACCCTCTTTGAACACTTAGTGGTCTACAATAGCTGGGCTAACAGAAGTGGACGTTTCACTTAACAAGACTTTCCTTACGTAGGTCAAACTCATTATTTAGCTTCAGATCTGTATGCAAACTGTAGAAAGAGAGAGACAGATAAAGCAAATGAGCAGATCTAATTGAATTAGACAAATACAGATGATTGCTTTTTTTCCCTTGTGGACGCATGACGTTGTTGAGCCATACACATGTTGACAGCTGCCAGATACTAGTGGAGCACATCTAATACTGGATATACTGGGAAGATGATGAAACTTATTTTTTGAATTACAAATTTACAGTTTGTGAAGCTGGTGCAGTTAAGATTGGTACCTTTGAAAAAGTCCACTCTCCAGATCTAATTCCATGAGTTAATACATACCTGTATCAATGTATGTATGCATACATGAAAAGGATAAAGGAAAAGAGCAACACCTCATTGTACTCACAGGAAAATTCTGAGCTTACAAGAATTTCATTTGCATTATTTTGGGGGCCTTTTGTTTTCACCTCTGGGCATCTGCAAACATTTTTTAGACTGAGAAAACTGTGAGAGGAATCTGACCAACGAAACAAATACATCTGAATTGTGTTGTTGATCAGGACATGTCTGAGGGCAGTTTAGGCCTCCTTTATGTATTCTATCTTATTACTTCTCTTCAGAGAGACAGGGAGACCAGAAGTCTCTATCCTACATATGTTTTCCTCTAGCCATAAGGGATTTTATATTTTGGTACACAGCAGTTGTTGTGCATAAATGGCCTTAATCAAAAGTGCAGACAGACCATTTGCAGCAACTGAAACTTGTTTCTCTGAGGATTATGTGTTCTGTGATAAAGCTTACAATTTGCAGTTAATAAAAGGACATGAAAAATGGAAAACTGTAGTTCCTGACAAAAATATGAATAAACTTCATTTGGTGCAACAGTAAATTCTACTTACAGCACTATGCCACTTTTTGATAATTCCTTTGTGATGTTATCATTATGTAAAGAGATAATTCAAAACTGCTTCAAACATCTGGGGTTGTAAATGCTTCGAGATACTGGCAGAGGTAATCTGCAAAATTCATCCCTGAAGTTAATGCCTGTCTTGCTCCTACTAATGTTGAGTGGGCTAAGATGTTGCCCCTAGTTTTTTTTCTTTCCGGAAGAAGATATGGAAAATTTTAAGAGATTCTTATTCTTTCGCATTTTGTGAGTAACAGGGAAAAAGAAAGAACAAAAACATCCCCTTTACCAAATACAAGATTCAGGGCATAATACTCACTTTCAGCATTTGTAACAACTGTACTAGAAAAAGCAGAAAGGTGCATGCAAATCTTGACCTTATCAAGCAAAAGAATTTAACGACAGCCAACCTGTTGTTAATATGAAAAGAGCAGTAGAAATTGTAGTGAAAAGTGGTATATCAATGATTCATCCATACACAAAACACAGGGTAAAGGATGAGAGGGTTATTGAATCTAAGGAATAAGTGCTAGTGAATGCAATGAAAAGAAAGAGTAAGGTGACACAGAAGCTTGCAAAAATAGTATCACAGAAAAATGACCTAGAATGATCACAGAACCATAGAATCATCTAGGTTGGAAAAGACCTTCAAGATCATCAAGTTCAACCACCAACCTGACCTACCAAGTCCTGTCCCATCACTAAACCATGTCCCTAAGTGCCACGTCCACATATCTCTCAAATACCTCCAGGGAAGAGGACTCCACTACTGCTCTGGACAGCCCATTCCACTCCTTGACTACCCACTCTATGAAGAAATTCTTCCTAATGTCCAATCTAAACCTCCCGTAGAGCAACTTCAGACCGTTTCCTCACATGCTGTCACTCGTCACCTGAGAAAAGAGACTGACACACCTCCTCACTGCAACCTCCTCACTGCAACCTCCTCTCAGGTAGTGTAGAGAGTGAGGAGGCCTCCCTTTCTCCAGATTAAATCCCATTAATATAATCTAAGATAGTGACTGATTTTGAATTAGGCCCAGAACAAAACCTGTTTCTAGAGCTCAGCAAGGCCCTTATAATAATGTAGCACAAACTACTGGTATACAAACACATAGTGCAAATTGGTTGAAAATTTTGAGTGTCATTTCTCTCCTCAATAGATGAACCAAGTGACATGGAGATTAAGAGCAATGTCTACTACAGATACAGGCATACAATTTGCTGGGTGAAGAACTGGCTGGAGGGCTGGGCTCAAAGAGTCATAGTGAATGGAATTCAGTCCAGTTGGCAGCCAGTCACCAGTGGCATCCCCCAGGGCTCAGTACTGGGGCAAGTTTTGTTTAACATTTTTGCCAATGATCTGGGTGAGGGGATCAAGTACACCCTCAGCAAGTTTGCAGACAGTATCAAGTTAGGTAAGACTGTCGATCTGCTTGAGGGTGGGAAAGTTCTGCAGAGGGATCTGGATAATTTAGATTGATGGGATGAATCTAATCATGTGACATTCAACGAGGCTAAGTGCTGGGTCCTGCACATGGGTCGTAACAAACCAACAGCTTGGGGAAGAGTGGCTGGACAGTTGCCCAGCAGAGAAGGACCTAGGGGAGCTGAACATTGGCCAGCAGTGTGCCAAGGTGGCCAAAAAAGCCAATGGCATCCTGGCCTGCATCAGAAATAATGTGGCCAGCAGGAGTAGGGAGGTGATTGCCTATCTGTACCCAGCACTGGTGAGACCGCACCTCAAGTACTGTGTTCAGTTTTGGGCCCCTCACTGTAAGAAGGACATTGAGTTGCTGGAACGCATTCAGAGGAGAGCAACAGAGCTCGTGAAGGCAGTAGAAAACAAGTCATGAGGAGCACCTGAGGGAATTGGGGTTGTTTATTCCGGAGGAGGCTGAGGGGAAACTTCACTGATCTCTATAACTACCTGAAAGGAGGTTGCAGTGAGGAGGTGTCAGTCTTTCCTCAGGTGATTTCAGTGTAATGTGCTAAGAATTGTGGTAAGAAAAGGAGAGAAAATAATTTTCTATCATGGAGCTGCTGAAGTTCCTAGTACTCAAGATTTCAAAATTTAGCTTGAATTCATATTGGAACAAAGTTGCAAAATACTGAAATTTTTTTCATTTTCTGTTATGAGTTTTTTTAGGATTACTTGATTTAGTGAGAATAAAACTCTAAGGTATTTTGGTTTGATCTTCTTTAGATATAAAATGACACAGGAGATATGTCAATGTGTAGGTTCAACAAAAAATGAAATACCTTTCTGAAAATGTTAAATTAGAATGTTTCAGGACTAACAGAGCTTCTCACAGTAATTTTTTTCCTAATGTTAAATTTGAGAAACTCACTGTCACTGAAATTTTGATTTTGATGAAAAAGTTTCAGACAGACTTTATCCATCTAGCTCTATAGACCACCATGAAATGGACAGTGCAGTTCACCTCTTGCAGCTCATAAATGAGACATAAATGGTTTAAATATATGATTCAGGCTAGCAAATGTTCAGCCACTGCCAATTTAAAAAAGGTATTTTTCCACTTGCAATAATGTAAGTGCTTCTGATCAAAACTGCCAGATGTCTCCCAGAGAGTGAAGTGGTTAGTTCATGCTATCTGTTATTACTATATGGATGAGTATAATGATAAGGCAAACTTATTTAGTAGCAGAGATTAATAATTACATTGTTTAATTAAGACTAGTATCTGAATCAAAACCTGGGCTCCAAATGCCCCCTAACTTGTGAAAGGAGCTTCACAAACCAAATCATAAAACTCATGCTCATCACTAATTTTACTGCACCAAACCAAAATTATTGGTGGTACTTCATTTTGTTTTTAAGCAGTTCATTAGCTGCATAAGTGGTGGTTGCATAAGTGATACCATTGGTAGGCAGAAGGTTACTAGGAATTATGTGCCATTCTGCAGCTTTGTCAAACATGGCTATTTATGTTAGAGATTGGCTGGAAAGTGGGCCTCATTTAATTCAGACTCAGCTAGAGCTGTCCTAATGTGTAAAGATCTTGTTTAACTAAAAATAAATAGGTTAAAAACAAACAAACAAACAAACAAACAAAAAAACACAATTTTTTTTCCATTTTGTTTTATGGAAATGGGGTCATTTATGTAGATGGGGACTATTCCAGGTAAAATAATGATCCACAGGGTACTTAGCATAAAAGAATGACATTAACAAGGTTTAATTTTAGAAACGTATACCATATCAGCTATTCAGAATGTCTCCTAGCTTTCACTCAAGGAAGTTGACAGAAAAGTTTGGTAATAATTTGTCAGATGTTTGATCCAATTATATGAAATCAACATCACGAACGTGATGAGTGGCTCTGGTGAAGCATGTACATAAATCAGAGACTAGAGCTGTGGAGTGCATTTTTGTAAACATAATGTAGATCCTTGTAATGTCATAGATCTATAAAGTCTTGGTCTGATTTCTCTTTCCCTCAAAACACTATGATTAAGGTTAGGAATGAGAAACACATTGCAATTATATCATCTTCCATCTGACATTTTAAAAACTTTTCAGTATGATGGCCACATATTACATTTTATTTATTTTTTTAACAGAGAGGTAAACTGAGGCCTAAACAGCATGAAGTCTGGAAGGAGGTTGCTGTGTTAAATGTAGATTGCATTTCGATAGGCAAGTGAGAAAGTGGTTACTGCACAACCCCTGGGGCCATGCAGCAGCTGCACTCTGTAACCCTACCCCATCTTCTTGTTACATCTATGGGGCAAGAAGGAGAGAGAAGGCGGCAGGAAAATCCATGATTATGGAGTAATAGAGAAGAGACAGAGAGATTAGCAGCAATTATGAGTGTTCAGAAATGAAAGGACAGAGGATTCATTCATTCATTCGTTCATTCATTCATTTATGATACAAAATGTGTGCGTCACACAGTTCAGGTGATGTGTTTTCAGATTCTAAATAGGGTTAGGCAAAATTCCTGGAATTGTCTTTGTCACAGAGGAGATGCCATGTTTCTTTAGCTGTAAAGCTCTGGAAGACTTGAAGGAGGATGTACAGTCTCTAGGGTGGGTTTCAATCTCCCTAAATCTACTGAAGTTTAGTTATAAACACCTAATCTCCACTCACTCCCAGGGAGCTACTCAGTCTGTTTTCCAGGACAATCCCACTTAATTATTAGGACGGAATGGAGCTTCATCTTCTAGCTCTCTGTAGAGCCTCCATGTCCCTGACATTGCTGGCATAGTGGCTCAGCTTCAGCTGAAGGTCTAAAGCATGCTTTCTTCCCTTGTGCAAATTACAGTGCTTGTGAGGGATGCTTTAGATGTGGCTGATGCTGAGTACAGCCTAGGGCTCCTGTCTCCTGGTAGGCTGATCATATGAAAGTGGGCAGGCTCTTTAATTCTCTTACAGATGGATTTAGTTGTAGGCCTTGCCATGGGACATGGGCTGAATAGTGGTGGATCTTTGCTTTTACTTAGATAGCTTAGATAGATGAAAGAGAGGCAATTGTTTTCACAGCCTACTTTGAGTATAAGAGCCTAGGAAACTTTTAGATGAAGTAGGAGAGTACTTTAGGTAACGTAATCAGGCCTAGAAAGTAGCATATTGACTGGATTAGCTGTGTGCAGCTTACGAGTGTTGTAATTATCTACACGCCAGCTTCAATCAAGTTCATGAGGCTTCATCTATTTTGACATTTCTTGTGCACACCAGAGACTCATCAGAACTGGGAACCAAAATACCATCCTCCCTCCTCCTCCTTTTTTCTAAACTTTAGCCCAGTGTTGCTTACTGAGGATCTCTTTTTCCATTCCCTTTTCCTCCTGTTCTCATATAGATTTATGAAACTAACAAACAAACAAAAAAACCCTTATCCTTTAACAAATCATTCAACAAAACAAAATATATTTTTATCCTTCAGTTCTGATCTGCTCAAGCTGGCAGGTACTATTATTATGATGATTGTCTGTGCATTGACAAGTTGCTCTGTTTTCCTTTTTGGAAAGAAAATGCTAACAACTGGAGCATTCTTCCTTTTTAGTTCTACTGTTGAAAGAACAGCTTATTTAAAGAAGCATAACGACTCCCTTCCTCTGAGCATTTAATGAGAGGCAGCCAGTTGAATCACTTCCATCAGCCTGAAGCCTTGATTCCTGAACTTTGCATGTAAGTACTTCATTGCATTTTTGCTTCAATATGATGGCAGTGTCGCTGCAGATGAAGACACTGAATGAGGAGCCAGAATGCAAGGGTACAAAGGGTAGATACAATTAAATGGCTTCTGCAGACTGAGTGGTCAAAGACTCATACAAATGTTCTGAAGTAGAAAACATTTTTTACAGAGAAAATGAAAACACCTTCACTCTGTCTTCATTAGAGCTCAGTTACAACATTTTTTTTTTGATGTGAGACTCTTCTATTCTACCAGCTGTTATAGATGAAAACTCATTACGATCCTCATTAAACACTCTAGACATTTTTGCCCTCCTCTGCTGCAGTAGGTACTGGCCTCTGCTGGAGGCAGGATATGAGACTGAATGAATCAACAGTTTGACTGGTATTATCGCAGTGCCTACATTGCAGTCACCTTTGTGATTATCTCTTTAGGGCACAAGAGATGCTCACTCCCATATTAATAAAACATAATACGTCTAAGAAGCTTGTTTATTCTATTTATTGCAGTGTTTTGGTAGCATTTCATTTATAAAATAATGTCCCTTCTGAGCTATACTTTTGCAGTCTTAATTCCATAACAAGTTTTAATTTTGTATGGGCAGATTCAATTTTCAGGACTTTAATGCGCTACACTGGGTCAGGTCCTTGATAAAGGCGGAATTACTTCTATGAACAAAAACAGGAGGAGGCTATCACAGTTTATCACTTCAATATAGGCCTTATGTGTTACACAGCCTTGTGCCAGCTCTTTGCCTCTGGCTGAATTGCACTTCAAGCCTTGAATCAAATATGCAAATTGAAAGCTACCTTGAGAGTCAAGGTTGGAGAATGTTCTACTTGACTGGGGAAAAAATAAAACTTAAAGAACATCTTTTGATTTGGTTAAAAAGGAGCTTGTTAAGCAGCACTGGCTGCTTTATCATAAGAAATGACAGACTATTTGCTGTAAGTGATGCCTAAAATGGACTTGAAACTAGTTGATCTAATTGGAACCATTTCATAATATGTTCATTTTAAACATGGGCAGCAGATTCTGTTATTATGGCAAGAGAATTTTATCAAGAGAGCTTTGTGATAGTTAGGTGGTGATTTTTGCCATTTATTACTACAACTGTGGCAAAGATAGTGGTAAACCTTTGCAGTTTATTTCTCCCAGCAGAACAGACACATATTGTCACAATGAGATATATGGTTATCACCATACCGTAAGAACTTTGTTTCAGTTGCTTAAAATACCAATAATTTAGTCTGACACTTGCTAGGTTGGTGGTCTGCCTATAGCTGAAGTGTTTGGAAAGTTTCAACTCTTTTTTTTTTTTTTATAAGAAAGGAGGTAGAAAAAATGTTCCCAGGTTGGAACTGTTCTACAACAAAATTAGTGCTTGGAGCAAGCACTTGGAATTTGGCAGTGGGTTTATCTAGTGTTAAGGATGGGGCCTTTAAATCTTCCATTAGTTAGTTCAAATTTGATCAAATCACAATTGCTGAAAATATCTCTGGAATGAATTGTTTGGGTCAGATGACTACCAAAATTTTATCTCATGGTAAATTTTAAAATAGAAAGGAAAAATTATGGCCAAATATTTTTATTTTTTTAACGTCATGGAATCTGGTGCAATCTTCATGTCTTCTGTATAGCTTTCTTCCTCCCTTCTCTGTTTTTATTTTTATATTTGCCTGAATCATTACCTGGGTGAGTTATGTTGCCCTACTAGCATCAGTGAGATTTAATTATGTGCTTACAAGCTGGTTCAGATTTTGTACCTGTTCCATTCTTCAGTGATCAGTACACACTTGTTTTGAAATACTGTTGTTAATGCTTATGAAAATATGTATTTATTGACAAATGGTACTACTATGTGTGAGTCTAAAGATTTCCAGAATGCTTCAGCCTGTGTGTCTTGAATAATGTTTTTATTATAATAAATTAGAAGGCTCTACAGCACATTATCATTCATTAATGGAAGTTGCATCCAGGTGCATTATATTAAATAAATATAGTGTTTATTGTATTTATTTACAGCATATATCAAAAATCTGGTAACCATAATGTTACAATGTATGTAAGCTACCTGATCTCCACCTACTATATTTTACCACCAGCAGCCATTACTAAGAATGCTGCACCAAATACACAAAACTTTGTCCTTCTCTAAAAAGCAACATCAACTCTAACATGTAGGAAAATTATATATTATGTTTATATTTTATAAGTGTATCTGATTTTTTGCTGCACTAAGGTACTGATTCTAAGCATTTTTTAGTGGGAAAAGTGTGTGCTATAAAGCTTTAATAGGATGTTAAATGCTTCATTAAGCATTATCTAACATGTCTAAAACAAAATGCAGGCTAAAGATGTGGTACTTTGGATGTTATTATAGTTTCCCCGAGCATCATATGTATAATTACAATCCCAAGTGATTAATTTCCACACTTAAATGTGAGTAGAAAATGAAGTTCTAAGTTTGACTTCAGAATATAAATATACTGCAGTGGTAGGGAATAATTAAGGTCCTGATGTGCTCATGTACTTTCTTGCAGATGGTTAGAATGCTGTTAACTTCAATAGAGTCCACATGGGAGAACAGGTCTACCCAGGCAGACTGCAGTGTAGTTCTGGAGTCTTGGACTGCCAAGTGTGCTGGTATTCAGAGCTTTTGGACTGCTTGTGTCACTATTTCATACTTCTTTGGGAGTAAGAAATCAAGTTTTTTTAAAAAAAGACTGGATTGGGAGATGTGATGGTTTTCAGGCCCAAGACTGACCAACTACCCCTGATTAAACTGGTGTTTTGCAGAGTTATTTCCCAACATTTATGCCATTTTACTTTCTCACTGCTTGGGAAAATTGTGTGAATGGCAATACTGCCTAATAAGAAGTAAAATGAGGAGACATAATGCGTTATTCAGATCCTCCAATACAAACCTGAAGTTTTTATTTTTTTTTTTAACCACTTGGTGCTTTGAGTCAGCACTAAGAGATGCTTGAAACAGGGACTAATCACATTCCCTGTATAGGTATGATCTTAAATGTTTCTAATCAAAATTTTTAAAATCATTGCAACCTTCTACTGACAGAATCCATTTAGAATGTTTCTCGGATCTTTCCTGTACCGATAACTATTTGGCAGGGACCAGTACTTGCTACTACCAGACTGTTGTATACTAGGATGACACTACTATGAATGAAAGGAGAAATGTGTGGGATTATCAGAAATCTGTAGGAAAACAGCTGTAAGACCAAGCATTTAACACGGCTCCATGAATGCCAAGGAATATATAGACTGTTAAAAATGTGCTTTAATCCTCAGAGCTGTGGGCTTTCAAACCTCAACATTAACTCCAGTCATCTTGGTATGAGAAAGCTACTGATACTCTTTATTTTTTAGCTTGTTCCAGGAAGAGACAAATCTGAACCTCTTGCTGTGTAAGGAGAGATGCAAGACACAGTACACATACCCACACTTCACATCACATAACGATAGCAATCCAGATGGATCCCATGTGACAATATGTGACCCATTTTGTTTATCCATGTATCTCTTCTCCTTTCTGTTTTTTGCCTAAGATATTTTTCCTTTCAGGGAAAGAATTACATACTACTTTTTCTGCAGTATTTGGTAGCATTTGTATAGTACTTAGTGATCAACCTGATGATCAACATGAGACATCTGGAAGCTGTTTAGAGAGCCAAAAATTGTATCGGGCTTTGACTGAAAAGTGCTGAGGTGGGAGTTAATTGGACATGCAAAATCTACTGATCCAAAGGTAGATGCAGGGATAAAACTGGACGGAAACTGGCTTATTAGATCAATAAAACTCACATACAATTTTTTGTTCTTAAAAGTCCATATAATGTCCAATCGTACAAATTGTCAACTGTCAATTGTACAAAACTGGGGAGCAGCTAAAACTGAGCCATACAAGGAAGTTAATAAGAGTAAATTAACTCACCATATGATGAAAAGTTTTGAGATATATGGTCTTAGTTCCCAGAATAATGACAATAATGACTAAGATTGAGGCTTAATAAATGTTTAACCTGACTTAATTATTGCATGTGTGAATATTCTTGTGTAGCTAAATTTCATGATAATAAAGGTCATTACTTTTCATAAAATAAACTACTTTTTTAGGAGAATTTTACACTGAGGAGTCCTGTTTGTATTTCTGAGGGAGAAATATAAATATGCATACCTTCCTTGTACTTCTTGCAGGCTGGAAGGAATGAGACTATCAGTCCACTCCTCTACCAGAGGTACTCCAGGAGGCCTCCTCTGGATCCCTTGTGGCTCTACAAATGGCTGCCTGAGACAGAATCTAGTCCTGTGTCTAGACGGCAAAGCAAAACGATTTTGGCTGAGCCGATCAGCACAAGTGTGTTGGCTCTGAACATTATACAAAAATGGGAGAAAGTAGTTTCCTCACAGAAGAGTGATGACNTGGACGGAAACTGGCTTATTAGATCAATAAAACTCACATACAATTTTTTGTTCTTAAAAGTCCATATAATGTCCAATCGTACAAATTGTCAACTGTCAATTGTACAAAACTGGGGAGCAGCTAAAACTGAGCCATACAAGGAAGTTAATAAGAGTAAATTAACTCACCATATGATGAAAAGTTTTGAGATATATGGTCTTCGTTCCCAGAATAATGACAATAATGACTAAGATTGAGGCTTAATAAATGTTTAACCTGACTTAATTATTGCATGTGTGAATATTCTTGTGTAGCTAAATTTCATGATAATAAAGGTCATTACTTTTCATAAAATAAACTACTTTTTTAGGAGAATTTTACACTGAGGAGTCCTGTTTGTATTTCTGAGGGAGAAATATAAATATGCATACCTTCCTTGTACTTCTTGCAGGCTGGAAAGAATGAGACTATCAGTCCACTCCTCTACCAGAGGTACTCCAGGAGGCCTCCTCTGGATCCCTTGTGGCTCTACAAATGGCTGCCTGAGAGAATCTAGTCCTGTGTCTAGACGGCAAAGCAAAACGATTTTGGCTGAGCCGATCAGCACAAGTGTGTTGGCTCTGAACATTATACAAAAATGGGAGAAAGTAGTTTCCTCACAGAAGAGTGATGACAGTCAGGAGGGTGGAAATAATTTCTGTTCTTTTTATCATTTAGAGGCAATTCTGAGACAAAAGATGTAATTTGGGATAACGTGAAACAGAAGAATTTTGTAGATATGAAATTAATATACCACAGATGATTTTAAAACAAACCTAGTTCTAGTGGAATTTCCAATGCATTTGTTGTTTTAAATAGAAGTAGAGTGATGTACAAAGGAGGAGGTTCAGCAACAGCCCTTTGGAACCCGTGACAAAGATGAAGAAGGAAAGCTTTGCTGGGATACTAGGGAGCATGACCAAGGTGTGGCAGGGACAGATTTGGATTTTTTTTTTTGAGTAGCAATAACAGCTTGAGATCATTTTCCA